>SJYV01002324.1:0-14034 GCA_006410875.1 Neotragus pygmaeus | reverse complement strand
GATGGACATGAGTCTGAGTGAACTCCGAGAGATGGTGATAAACAGGGAGGCCTGGCGTGCTGCAATTCACGGGTTCGCAAAGAGTCAGACACGACTGAGCGAATGAACTGAACTGAACTGAACTGATCATCTCAATGGAGGCAGAAAAAGCATTTGACAAAATTCAACATCCTTTCATGATAAAGACCATCAATAATCTGGACATAGAAAGGATGTATCTCAACATAATAAAAGCTATATATGACAAGCCCCCAGCTAATATCATTCTCAATGTGGAAAAACTAAAAGCTTTTCTTCTGTGATCTGGCACAAGGATTCTCACTCTAACTATTTCTATTTAGCATAATACTGGAAGTCCTAGCCAGAGCAATTAAAGCAAGAAAAAAAAAAAAAAGGCATTCAGATTGGAAAGGAAGAAGTAAAGTTGTCTCTATTTGCATATGGCATGATGTTACATGTAGAAAACCCTAAAGACTCAACAAAAAAACAGTTAGAACTAATAAATTTATTAAAGTTATAATGTACAAATCAATACACAAAACTTAGTTATGTTTCTATACATTTACAATGAACTATCCAAAAGAAATGAAATTAAGATAATCTCTTTTACAGTAGCATCAAAACTAACAAAATACTTAGAAATTAACTCAGTTANTGAATGGAATTGTATCCATAATTTCTCTTTCTGTTCTGCATCTCCAGATGCAACCAACTGCAGGTCGTGTAGTAGTGTAGTATTTCCTACCGAAAACAAAATCAGGAAGATGTGTATAAGAGACAGACTTAGAAATTAACTCAGTTAAGGAGGCGAAAGATCTGTACACTGAAAACTACAAGACTGATGAAAGAATTGAAGAAGACACAAATAAATGGAAAGATATAATGTGTTCATGGGTCCATTCTACCCACAGCACCTACAAATTCAATGCAATTAATCTACAGATTTAATGCAATCTCTATCCGAATCCAAATGGTATTTTTCACAGAAATAGGAGGAAAAAAAAAATCGTAAAATTTGTATGGAACCACCAAAGATCCTCAATAGCCAAAACAATCTTGAGCAAGTACAAAGTTAGAGGCATCACAATTCCTGATTTCAATATATATTTAAAAGCTACAGGACTTCCCTGATGATCCAGTGGTTAAGAATCTGTCTGCCAGTGTAAAGGACATGAGTTTGATTCTTGGTCTGGGAGGATTTCACATGGCACCAGGCAACTAAGCCCATGTGCTACAACTACTGAAGCCTGCACACTCTAGATCCTGGTCTCTGCAACAAGAGAAGCTGAAATAGCTCCTGCTCGCTACAATTAGAGGAAGTCTGGTGTAGCAACAAAGACCCAGCACAGTCAAAAAGAAGAATCTACAGTAATGAAAACAGTATAGCAGTGCCATAAAAAGAGACATATGGACCAATGTAACAATATAGAGTCTAGAAATAAATCCATGCATTTACAGTCAACTGACATTTGACAAACAAGCCAAGAACACACAACAAAAAGACAGTCTGTTTAACAAATGGTGCTTGAAAACTGTATATTCACATACAGAAGAATGAAATTGGACCCTTATCTCACACAAGATACACATATCAACTCAAAATAGATTAAAGACTGAAAAGTTAGACCTAAATCTGTAAAGCTACTAGGAAAAAAATATGAGAAATCTCTTTAACACTGGTCTGTGCAATAAATTTTTCAGATATGACCCCCAAAACAGAGGCGACAAAAGCAAAACTAAGCAAGTGCGATTGCATCAAACTATAAGCAAACATCAGAGTGAAGAAACAACCTAAACGATGGGAGAAAATACTTACAAACCATACATCTTATAAAAGAATAATATTTAAAATATATTTTAAAAATCAATTCAATAGCAAAAAAAAAGAAAGAAAGAAAAAGAAATAATCTGATTAAATAAATAAGCAAATGACCTGAATAGGTAGTTTTTCAAAGAAGGTATGCAAATGGCCAGTAGTGATGTAAAGATTCTCAACATCACTAATTACCAGGGAAATACAAATCAAAACCACAATGAGAAGTCACCTCACTCCTGTCAGAATGGCTATCATCAAAAAGACTACAAACAACAAATGTTGGAGAGGATGTGGAGAAAAAGAAACCCTTGCACCTGCTAGTGGGAATGCAGACTGGTGCAGCCACTGTGGAAAACAGTATGAAGGGAAGGTGGGAGGGGGGTTCAGGATAGGGAACCCATGTACACCCGTGGCTGATTCATGTCAATGTATAGCAGAAACCACCACAATATTGTAAAGTAATTAGCCTCCAATTAAAATAAATTAATTAATTAAAAAAAACTAAAACTAGAATTACATATGATCTAGTAATCCCATTTTGGGTATATATTGAAAGGAAATGAAATCAGTATCTTGAAGAGATATCTGTACTCCCATGGTCACTGCAGTGTTTTTCACAATAGCTAAGATTTGGAAGCAATTTAATTGTATACAGATTAATTAATGAATGGAAAAAGGTTATATATACATAATATTCAGCCGTTAAAAACATCTAAATCCTATCACTTGTGACAATATGGATGTGCCTTGAGGACATAATGCTAAGTGAAATAAGCCAGACACAGAATTGGAGAAGGAAATAGCAACCCACTCCAGTGTTCTTGCCTGGAGAATCCCAGGGACGGGGGAGCCTGGTGGGCTGCCGTCTATGGGGTCGCACAGAGTCGGACACGACTGAAGCGACTTAGCAGCAGCAGCAGCAGCAGCATAAAGGTAAATACCATATGAACTCACTCGTATGTGGAATCTAAAAATGTTGGACCTACAGAAATAGAGAGTAGAATACTGGTTGCCAGGAACTGAGGGGCGAGGGCAATGGGAAGTCAGTGGTCAAAGAGTACCAAATTTCAGTCATGTGGGATGAATAAGTTCTGGGGATCTAACCTATAGCATAGTGATTATAGTTAATAAAAACTATATTGTATACTTGAAATTTGTTGAGAGTAGATCTTGTGTCCTCACCACAAAAAAAGTTAACTGTGTGAGGTAATGGGTGTGTTAATTAAGTTGACTGTGGTCATCATTTCACAATAAATGCCTATATTGAAGCATCACATTGTACACTTTTTAAAATAGTTTTTAATTGGAGTATAATTGCTTTACAATGTTGTGTTAGTTTCTGCTGTACAACAAAGTGAATCAGTTATGTGTGTATATATATACATCTCCTCCCTCTTGAACCCCCCTCCCATCTCACTACCCCCATCCCACTCCTCCAGGTCATCACAGAGCACTGAGTTGAACTCCCTGTGCTATACAGCTGCTTCCTACTAGCTACCTGTTTTATACATGGTAGTGTATATATGTCAATGCTACTATCTCAATTCACATTTTACACTTTAAATATATACATTTTTATTGTTAATTGTGCCTCAATAATGTTTGGAAAAAAATTTTAGAAATAAAGTATCTGGAATTGCTAAAAAAAAAAACAAAACAACAAGCACTAGGAATAATGAAAGATTTTGTCTATAGGAGTGTATGAATAGAATGGAGGCAAGAGTGGAAGGTTAAGATTCGCAGATATAAGTGTCCTAAGAGAAATTATGACATGAATTACTATGATAGCCTCAAAAAGTTATTTTGAGTTCAAAAGAGGGAAAGACTTGACATTGAGGATCTCAAGAGAGAGGTGAGGTTGGAAATAAACCTCAAAGGATCATAAAAATTTCAAATTAAATTTTGAAAGCATTAGAAGGAATAGCAGAGGCAAAGGCAGATAAAAGTGGGAAAGTGCAGATAAAAGCATTCGAGACAAGGCAATGACTATGCTTAGAACATAGGCTGTGGGCAGTGCCTAACGTGAGATCAGTCAGGGGAGGGAAGTCAGCTTGGGCTTGACCTCCAGGTGAGATCTCCATCACATGCTGCTTTGCTGCAGCTGCTGCTGCTGCTGCTAAGTCGCTTCAGTCGTGTCCGACTCTGTGCGATCCCACAGACGGCAGCCCATTGGGCTCCGTCATCCCTGGGAACACTGGAGTGGGTTGCCATTTCCTTCTCCAATGCATGAAAGTGAAAAGTGCAAGTGAAGTGGCTCAGTCATGTCTGACTCAGCGACCCCATGGACTGCAGCCTACCAGGCTCCTCCATCCATGGGAGTTTCCAGGCAAGAATACTGAAGTAGGATGCCATTGCCTTCTCCAACATGCTGCTTTAGGCATGGGCAATGTCTGGTTTCAATTTCAGGTAACTTTTGGATTGAAAGGAAGCACCTTTATATCATTAAGCCCCATGAATTTCTCAAGTTATGTTCCACCTGGCATAACATTGATATTGATGTCAAAATTGAGAGAGATAAAGTAGTGGTTCAGAGCAGAATCCGGGGCAGAGCCTGGGTTTCCTTAGAACCATTACCTAGTGTTATGAGTTGAATTGCACCTCACCTAAATTCATAAGTTTAAGTCTTAACCCTCAGTACCATACAGTGTGTCCTAATTTGGAGAAAGGGTTTTTTTACAGAGACAATCAAGATGAAATTACAGTGGGCCCTAATCTAATATAAGCAATGTCCTTACACAAAGGGCAAATTTGGACCCAGAGGCAGACATGCACAGAAGATGCATAGGAGGCATCAGTTCAGTTCACTTGTTCAGTCGTGTCCAACTCTTTGCGACCCCATGGACTGCAGCACACCAGGCTTCCCTGTCCATCACCAACTCCTGGAGCTTGCTCAAACTCATGTCCATTGAATCGGTGATGCCATCCAGCCATCTCATCCTCTGCCATCCCCTTCTTCTTTGGCCTTCAATCTTTCCCAGCATCAGGGTCTTCTCCAATGAGGTAGCTCTTTGCATCAGGAGGCCAAAGTATTGGAGTTTCAGCTTCAGCATCAGTCCTTCCAATGAGTATTTAGGACTGATTTCATTTAGGACTGACTGATTGGATCTCCTTGCAGCCCAAGGAACTTTCAAGAGTCTTCTCCAACACCACAGTTCAAAAGCATCAATTCTCTGGCACTCAGCTTTCTTTATGGTCCAACTCTCACATCCATATATGACTATTGGAAAAACCACAGCTTTGACTAGACAGACCTTTGTCAGCAAATAATGTCTCTGCTTTTTAATTTGCTGCCTAGGTTGGTCATAGCTTTTCTTCCAAGGACCAAGTGTCTTTTAATTTCATGGCTGCAGTCACCATCTGNGAACATTCTTTGGCATTGCCTTTCTTTGGGATTGGAATGAAAACTGACCTTTTCCAGCCCTGTGGCCACTGCTCAGTTTTCCAAATTGGCTGGCATATTGCGTGTACTTTATCAGCATCGTCTTTTAGGATTTGAAATAGGAATTCCATCACCTCCACTAGCTTTGTTCATTAGGATGCTTCCTAATTTCCACTTAACTTCAGACTCCAGGAAGTCTGGCTCTAGATGAGTGATCACACCATCTTGGTAATCTGGGTCATTAAGATCTTTTTTGTATAGTTCTTCGGTGTATTCTTGCCACCTCTTCTACTTCTGTTAGGTCCATACTGTTTCGGTCCTTTATTGTGCCCATCTTTGCATGAAGTATTCCCTTGGTATCTCTAATTTTCTTGAAGATCATACACAGACAAAAAATGATATGAAGAGATGCATGAAACACCAGCTACCTATAAGCTAAGGAGACAGGCCTGGGACAGATTCTTCCCTCACAGCCCTAAGAAAGAACCAGCTGTGCCAACACTTTGACCTCAGACTTCCAGACTCTAAGGCAATCAATTTCTTTTGGTTAAGCCACCCAGTTTGTGATCCTTTGTTACAGCAGTCCTAGAAAACTCACATACTTCACCTGTCAGGTTTCAGTTTCCAAACCCAAATGTAAAATGACTATCATAGTAACTGCCTTATAGGGTAGCTATGATGAACAAAAGACTTAAAACCCAAAAACTGCTTAGAGCGATGCTCAAAAAGTAAGTGTGTGCTACTAATATTATGGATATAATTTTTTTTCTGTCAAACCATTTATCTTTCTACATCCAAGTAACTTCCTTGTAGATAGCTCTATAACCAAGGGTTAGATATTTGTCTTTTACTTTCAGCTAGCTCCTCTTAGCATGTAATCACTGCTCTACTTTAAGGTTGCTTCCCATGGAAGTTTTTATATTACACTTTTTTTATATTATATCAAATGGCTTCTCAAGGCAAACATACATCTTTTGTTAAACGTAGTATTTTCTTTCACTCCTGTTGCCTGCACTCCCTTGACCCTATCAAATAGATAGCCCACAAATTCCTTATCCTGGTCTCTATTTTAAGGATACACTCTCAAAGAACATACCTCTTTTCATTTCTACCTGCAAATAGCAAAACCGGAGCAACTGGCAAAGATAATTATCCACTTGTGAATGAAAGTGTAATTTCTTTCTACAGCAATGCAATGCAATAGAAATGTCACTCTAAGTCAGTTAATATTAAGTAGCTTTATGTCACATGCATCAGTGTGAACTGATGCATGCTGTGTTTCCGGATTAGATCCAGGGGTCACAAATCTAATGAAACGTTTTTGTACAGAAGCGATTACTACTGGCTCTAAGTAACACATCTACTCTTCATACTTTTCTCCTGTGTCTTTTACTTTGTTGGGAGCAAAAAGGATGTTGAAATTGTGTGATTTAACCACATCTCTAGTGCTAATTTTTAGCCATGTTGAGTACCTTGGTTCCTGTCTTTTCATGTCTGGGAATCTTGCCACTGACCATATGACCTGAGTTACTTTCCTTTCTCTCACTAGGAAAGCACCTTAGGTCATATGGTTTCCCCACTTGCCAAATTAGAGTGCTGGACTAGGTGATCTCAAAGTGTCACCCAGCTCTAAAACACTAAGATCTTCTTAAACTTGTGACAATACAATGTAAGACTCTATTACAGCATCAAGGCCAGCTGACTCAGGTTTTTCCCAGTGGCATTTTGGATTTCTATCTGAAGTCTATATAACTCGCATTTTAAATTCTGCTTTAGCTCCCCATGAGGCTTTACTGATAGCAGCAGAATTAGAGAGCTAAATATCTTATACTCTTCCCAATAATTACACAATGAATACTAATATATCACCAGAAAGTTCTTTCACAAGGTAAGTAACATTCACATTCAATGAAAGGCTTCAACGAGGCACTGATGTGAGGACCAAAGACAAATTACAAATAACTGATTGAGGTTTTCATGTGTGTGATGAACAACCGCATTTTCAATTATATGTGAAATATAATCACCCTCCTTTTTTTTTGCAGTAGACAAAAGTTGTCTTATGGATGTTCTATGTAAATGTGGGTACTTGAAAACATTCATCTTAATGAGACAGAATTTGACTGGCAGGAAAGAGAACAAAGGGGAGGAGGAGATCTGAGGGCCCTAAAGACGGCTCTGGGGTAGAAGCACGAACACTTCTTCCTCGGCCTTACTGCCCTCACACACTCACCCCAAGGGGACTGAGCAGATCTGGTGGCAGAGATGTTGCAAGTACAATGAGATGCATTTTTAAAGGTATTTGATTAGGAAGGAGTGTCTGAAAGAATTAAATTCACCTTAGAACATCAAGAGAAAAAAAGGTAATGGAACCTGTCCTAGGCTGATCACATGCCAAAGAATGTGGGATTTAGGAGAGAAAGTGACTAGCATGGATGAGTGTGATGGGGGAAGGAAGTAGGACAAGTAGATGACTGTGGAGAAACATCACTAGGAAGGACCTGGCTTTTTCTCTCTACTAGTAGCTGAGGAAAACACGAGCTGAAAAGCTAGGGTTCTTTTTTTATCCAGCCAAAGCAAATTGGACTGATATCACAGAGTGGTGAGTTACACATGTATCCATCTATATCATATTTGGGCTTCCCTGGTGGCTCAGCTGGTAAAGAATCCACCTGCAATGCAGGAGGCCTGGGTTCAATTCTGGCCTAGAGAATTCCATGGACTGTACAGTCCATGGGGTCATAGAGTCAGATACAACTGAGTGACTTTCACTTTCAGATCATATTTGAGGTTCAGAATGGTCATCCTGCACTGAAATACAATTTGTTCTGTAAGTGGTTGGAGGGGCAGGAGGGTAATGAATGACTAGGGAAGTGGCGTTTAGGAAAAGAGACAAGCAGTAGGGTCTCATGGTTTTTTGGCTAAAGAGAAAAACTCCTTTAATCTCAAGATTTCCAACCTGAGAACCAGGGATCTTGGAAGAAAACCTCATCATGCACTATATGTGGACAGCATATATAATGCTCCTCACATATATACCATTTCCCATAACTTTTTTTTCCAGATAACTGCATGCCACTTTGTGATTAATAAAACAAAACTCCATCTTTAGATAAAGACAGTTTCTCTGTGAACAAACAGGGGTTAGAGGTACCAACCCTCCACACAGTCAAAATTCTACATATAATGCAGTTCTGCATCTCCAGATGCAACCAACTGCAGGTCGTGTAGTAGTGTAGTATTTCCTACCGAAAACAAAATCAGGATATAAATGGACCTGTGCAGTTCAAACTTGTGTTGTTCAAGGATCAGCTGTACACTCACGAGTCATAGTTTTACTTAGATGTTTTGTACTTTTCCAATCATAAAATCATACAGAGTTACCTGACATTTTTAAAAGGGGATCTTTAACCTGCAAGTGTTTGGGACCTCACCTTTAATGTCTTAGATGGTGGCAATGGACAAGTCTAACAGAAAATGCCATGGTAACAACGTCCTTGACAAATTCGGGTAAGTTGGGGGTACTGGTGGATAGAATTTCTTAGAGAACCTCTTGTGATGGATATGGTGAGCTTTGAGTGTCTGCTATCTCCAGAGCCAGGCAGAGAATGAAAGAAGCAGTAAGAGACTTGGGGGCTTCCTGCATTGCCAAGGGCCACAGACTGCAGACAAATGGAGAACAAGTATCAGAAAGTAGTCTCTCCTCTTTAGAAGGCATTAAATGTACAAAAGGGTTAGGTCCCATAAGCTTCTGCCACTTGGCATTCATGGGGGCAACTCTCAGTCTGCTTGGGCTGTTGCTAACACATACCTGATAGACTGGGTGGCTTATAACAAAAAGAAATATATTTCTCACAGTTCTGCAGGCTGGAAGTCCAATATAGGGTGCCAGCTCTGTTGGGTTCTGGTGAGAGCCTACTCCCTTATTCGATGATGAATGTCTTCTCTCTGTGTCTTTATGTAGTGGAACGGAAATGAGGAGTCTCTGGGGTCTCTTCTATAAGGACACTAATCACTCATGAGGACTCTACCCTCATGACCTAATTACCTCCCAAAGGCCCTCCTTCCTAATATGTCACATTGGACATTAGGATTTCAACACATGAACTTCGGAGGGGCAAACGTTCAGTCCACAACCGTGACCTTTTCACAGAATCCTGATCTTTCTCTCTCTTGAAAAATTTGAAAGACTATTAGGCACATATTTTTAAATACTCCACCCTCCACAAACACACCTCTACAAGCATATGGTACTTGAGGTTTCAGACATAAGTGGGGTCACTTGATAAGAGCATACATAGATGCTCTCCATTTTCCATCCTTTCTGCCTCCACTCATTCAGATCAAGGGCTTATTTGTGCAAGCTCCTGACTGGCTAGCAATACTTCTATATATGAGTACCGTTACAGTTAAATTTCAAAGCATTCATTGAAATTGATTGTAGGTGAGCCCACACTGGGGAAAATGCTGCCCAGTCCACTAGTGGTAAAAGATTCTAGCTACTTCCTAATAATGAAACATGAATTTGTCACTGCTTCACATCAAAGGACTGGCATGTTATCAGAAGAATAAAAAGGAACAGTGATTTTATTTTCGCAAGATTTATTTTCAAGAGTAAAAAGTCAGAATCTTTGGTAATATAACTCCACCAATGTGCAGAGGAAATTTCAATAATCCAAGAATGCCTCACTGGATAGGCAATGCTATAACTTAAAGAATGTGTTCATTTAAAAGAAATATTGAAAGAAGAAAAAACCTTGCTTCCCAACCTACAGCACATCAGACATCATAGCAGCACAAAGAAGAAAAAGAAAACTAGGTTGCAAGAGATTCTTTTTTATACCTAAATCCTTTTGGGAGGTTCAGGACAGATCTTAACTATACAACATTTCCAGGTTCTCCAATGGTTGGTCACTTTTTGCCATTTTCACTACTCTCTCCACAATTATTAAATATTATTACTGCATTTGTCACAGATGCCTTGCTTTTAAGGATTTTATTTTAAAAGCTGAAGTACCCAAGTGTTTATTTTTTTGTAATACAGCATATTCTAATGGTGCTCTTTAGCTAATGCTGCAGCCACCTCATGCCCAATTTCCATTATAAGTCATTATTTTAAGATGTGTAACTTGGCTATAGAAAATTGCTCTATAAAGACACCTGAACAGCAAGTTCTCACATGATCAAGGAAAATTTAGGATGATGAAATGTTAAAAAAATAAAGACAATAAATAGTCTTTAATAGCTTAGACTACCTTTCTGAGCTCTTAAAAGTTGAAAATGAGTTGTTGAGGTTTTGCTGTCGGTTTTTTTTCTCTTTTTCTTTTTTGGAAATAAAGACAACCTAATAGGCCTCCATCTAGAGCAGACTTCTAACTTCTTTGCCCTTATAAATCAGGCTATAAAGAGGTGAGAATCAGCTCCAGATTTGTTGCACCTTTCTTTCCTAGAGTCATGAATATTGCTATTTTCATTGGCCTTAGAAAAAATACAGTGCTGTTTGCAGTCATTAAAATAGACATTGTTTAAGGAAGGTCTCATTAATGTTCACCTAAAAAAATTCTGCCCTTGGGGCATTAAGTGGTAAAAAGAGCAGGAGCTTTGGAGTAAAGTAGCACAAACTTCAAATCCTGACTCCAGACTCAGAGCCTCAGTTTTCTCAAGCCTAAAATGAGGACTATATGAATTGTAAGGATCACATGAGATAAGGCACACAATATCACCTAACACAGTGTCCAGTGCCGTAAGCACAAAGTAAATAGTAGCCAAGGTGATGATGATGGTGGCCATGATTTCTTTTCTTGGGAACAAAAATATAGCATCTCATCGAGGCCAAAAAGATTGGCAGAATTGTAAGTCAATGTAAGGGAAGGCTCTTATTAATCACATTTCAAGAACTTCAGTTAATGGTTGGGGAACACACACACGTACACAATGAAACTTCCATCCTTCTGAGTCTCAGGAAATATGCAGTGAAGAAAAGTTTCTGAAAGTAGAGAAAAGGAAAGAAGATATAAAATCCACGGCAAAATAACTACTTATTTGCCAGTCTCTTGTGCGACTTAAAGTAAATTAATATAGTGCCCAAAGAAAAGCCTACAAATAAATATCAAGGAACTTCTAGTAGCCATAATATAGCATAAGAAGAGAATCTCACAGGATAAGGCTATTGAGAACCCCACTCCCCTTTAAATGCCTTTTCAAACACTATCACCAGAAGCAAGAGAGATTTTCTCACTTGTTTGACCCAGACTTAAGTGATAACAGAGCATCCTGTTAGGATGGTGGATACCACAATTGTGCTGAAAGATCTTGACACAGAAAACCAAGCTAATATGTTCCTGAGTTAATCCAACCACATGTCTGGGAGTTAAATCATACTCTTGTCATCTTGTGGATGTATGTTGATACAGTTCACCATGTATCCCTTGTATGCACTTAACACAATTCATCCCATTTAGCCAGCAACACTGAAATAATGGATTCTTGACAGTGACTCCAGTTTGGATGTTGCATTTGCAAGCAAAACACACTCTACTTCCTCAATATTGGCTGCTTTAGTGGAGGCTCTTACAGCTGACAACACAACAGAGAACTTCATAAAGAAAGTCTCATGATAGCTGTTATTTATTATGCAAATACTGCCTGCCATGGCAACATTGCATCCAGGAGTTTGCTTTATTTGCGCTAGGACATGGCCTGCATATTCAAATGAAGGCAGCCGTACATTATGCCTACACATTACAAAGATTTTGTTTTCCTTGACACTTACAGGAGAACAAACTGCAATTAATATAGCCTGTTTAAGCAGACAGCACCCAATTAGTTATCATCCATTTTCAGATTGGGATGCTAGACAAAAAACATGGAGCTGGGTTCCTTATTCAAAAGGAAAATACATCCAAACTACAGGTTTTCAAAGACACATTTAACTCACAATGGCAAGGATACTCACTTAGCCTTTAATGTGAAATGGAGTGTTAATTTTTCTCTGTCACCTCTTAATTGCTTCCTTATTATACTGTTCAAGCAGTTAATTGCTAGACTGAGTGAAAGAGTGTTTTCAGGGGAAAGGAAATGCCACAGCATGAAAGAAAAAAAAATAGAAGCAGTTCACTAGCGTAATTGGGTCTGATATAACATTAGCTATGGTATTCCTTTTAATGGTACCTACAAAAATTAATAGGCAAAGCCAAATTGTTTGTGATTGGGGAAGTAGAGAAAGATTAAGTCACTTGGCATACCTACATGTGACTTGCATCTCCATCATTTTACCAAGCAAGCAAGTGAGTAGACCCTTCCATGCCATCCACACTTGGCCCAGATGCCCACTGCCTTTCCCATGTGTGGTGCAGATTGGACATCTCCACGAGTCGGATGTTCCGAGTGCAGAAGCTGGTTCCAGCAAGCCTTGTAGACACTTATTTGCTGCTCTCCCTGGATTAACCCTTAACAGTATAATTGAAGGGGAAGAGAAATCAGACAGCAGTTGACACGAGTCCTATGCTTCTCAATGCTTTGGAGCTCCCCCTACAATTCTATTTGTCCCTTAGAAAAATTGACCCCTCCTTTCAGTACCATCAAAGATGGGAGCTGACACTGTCAGAGCTTGATTGTGCTTCTTCAGGAAAGAAATAGATAGTCAGAAAAAAAAGGCAAAAATTAAAGACATTTTTCGAAACATCAAAACATAGATCACTGGCTTTAATGAGGATGTTTGCATGCCAATGGTAGAGAATTCATAATAAGTATTATTTTCCACATCCTCTAATTTTATTAGAGCATAGCAATTATTAATGAAGAAAGACGGTAAAGAAAACATTTGCTTAAACCGTGAGGTTAGAGAGAGATATTTTGTTTGTATTGCATTTTAATTATGATCAAAAGAATTAACTTTGTTGTATCTTACATTTTACTTCCTGATGAAACATAGGAAAAATGTAAACCATTTACTGAATTGTGTTCATTAGCCTTTACTCAATGATTAGCTCATTAGCCTAACTCTATCAGCCATCCCTGTTTACTGCTTATTGAAATCTGCTGATCTTCTCTTGGTTTTGCCTCTAGAAAGTGAGGGATAAAAGGTGGAGAGAGTGACTGGGAGGTGGATTCCTTCTGAGTGGAACAATATCAAACTGTACAAATGACCCACCTCCAAAGATGCAGAAGTAGAGAAAATTCAATCCTGAAGTAGATAATGCTCAAGTATAAGGTAGAGAACTACTAGTCAAGTAATTAAAATGTTTAATATAAAACATTACAAACAAAATCTTCTAAGCTTTGCACACTTCTGCCTATGACTATAGGGTAAACAATCTAGAATAGTGGTTCTTAACCTCGGATCCATTTATGGGAATCAGGGGTCCATAATCAACTTAAAATGTTGCATAAGAATTCTATGTGAATATGAGTCTCTGTACATTTTTCTCAGAAAGGTAATCATTTTGTATGCCATATAACAAATTATCAGAAATTCAATGGAATAAAACAGCACACACATTTATCTTACTGTATCTGTTGGTCAAGTGTATGCATGCCTTATCAGGATCCTCTGAGAAGTTGCCACCAAAGTGTCATGCAACACTTCATTGTCATCTCCAGATTTGACTGGGGAAAGGTCCCCTTCCTAGTTTACTCTGGTTATTAGCAGAATTCACTTCCTTCTGGTTGTAGGATTTGTGGCAGCTGGCTTCATCAAAAGCAACAAGGAGAGAAAGACCCTAGAGTCAGTCTGATAGCAAGAAGGAGTCTTATAATAAAATAAATTATAATAAAACATAGAGTGATAGCACATCAACTTTGCCATATTCTATTGGTTATACAAAAGCCGCATATACTA
>SJYV01002321.1:0-70779 GCA_006410875.1 Neotragus pygmaeus | reverse complement strand
GTCGGGGTACTTCTTGACTCGCTGCAAGGATATGAAGGACTCCTTTGTAGTTCAAGAGGGAAGGGGTGATTTCTCACAAGACGCCACAAGGATATGAAGGACTCCTTTGTGGTTCAAGAGGGAAGGGGTGATTTCTCCCAAGACACCGCAGTAGACAAGGGCCTCATCTTGCCTAGAGGGGATAACCTCCTGGTGTTTCTCGACTTGTGGCAGGGTCCTCTCGAATTATGACGGGGACCTCAGGGACCCACCATTTGGACTCAGGAAAGGCCAACCTCCTAGCGAGTTGCTAGTGGCCTCTCGTGATTCCTGCGCAGTCTGGGCCGGCTCAAAAGTCCTGTTCTGGAGCCGGAGTTTTCATCTCCAGGGCTGATGTGGATCGTGGGGTTCTTCTGGAGGCTCCACAGGGGAGTCAGGCTTCATCTCGAGTGGAGACATACACGTCTGCTTTCCTCCCAAGCTTTAGTAGCAGAGTCATGCTTCCCATCGAGTTGACAAAAGAGTCTGTGGCTTTCCCTCGAGGCTTTCCCACAGGGCTGAAACAGGTTCCACCATGGTGTGAGCCGATGCTCAGGGTGACAGTCGAGTTGGTGCAGGGCAACCAGGTTCATCTAGAGTGGCCTGAGACATCTGGGGGTCTTTCGGAACAGTGGCATGACCCCTGGAGTTCTTCTTGACTCTCCTGTGGAGAGCGTCTACTCTTCAGATGCGACGGGANTGGTGCAGGGCAACCAGGTTCATCTAGAGTGGCCTGAGACATCTGGGGGTCTTTCGGAACAGTGGCATGACCCCTGGAGTTCTTCTTGACTCTCCTGTGGAGAGCGTCTACTCTTCAGATGCGACGGGAATGCCAGGAAACCTTCCCCAAAAAAGCAGGGAAAGGAACCCTTATCTCGAATAGAGGATGGGAAAAGGCGGATCCTCGTGAGTTGTAGCGGGACCCTTGGTGTTCCTCTCGAGTGGAGAAGGGTATGTCGGGGTACTTCTTGAGTCCCTGCAAGGGTGTGAAGGACCCCTTCGAGGTTCAAGAGGGATGGGGTGACTTCCCTTGAGACGCTGCAGTGAACAAGGGCCTCATCTCCTCTGGACGGGAGAAGCTCCTGTTTTTTCTTGAATTGCCGTAGGTTTCTCTGGATTTAGGATGGGGTCCTCAGTGACCCACCCCTGTGGTCTCAGAAAATGCCAGTCTCAACACGAGTTAAGAGGGGCCTCTCCAGATTCCTGTGCAGTCCTGGCCAGCTCCTAGGTCCTTGTCTGGAGCCTGAGGTTTCCTCTGAGTGCTGACATGGATCGTGTGTTTCCTCTGGAGGCTCGACAGGTGAGTCAGGCCTCATTGCAAGTGGAGACGTGCAGGTCCGCTTTCCGCCCAAGCTGTAGCATCAGGTTCAGGCTTCCCGTCGAGTTGACACAGGGGTCTGTGTCGGGGTACTTCTTGAGTCGCTGCAAGGATGTGAAGGACCCCTTCGTGTTCCTCATCTCGAGTGGAGACGTTCAAGTCCACTTTCTTCCTGATCTGTAGCAGCAGGTTCAGGCTTCCCATCGAGTTGACACAGGGGGTCTGGCTTTCTCTCGAGGCTTTCACACAGGGCTCTCACACGTGCCACCGTGGTGTTAGCCGATACTTGGTGTGACAGTCGAGGAGGAGCAGAGCCACCAGGTTCCTCTGGAGTGGATGGAGACATCTGGGCGTCTTTCAGAACGATGGCATGACCCCTGGAGTTCCTCTGAACACTCCTTCGGAGAGTGCCTCCTCTTGAGATGCCTCAGAAACGCCGGGAATAGTTCCAAAGGAATCAGGGAAAGAACCGTCATCTCGAGTGGTGAGTGGGGAAACAGGGCTATACTTGATTTGTGGTCGGACCCTCGGTGTTCCTCTCGCGTGGAGAAGAGTATGTCAGCGTACTTCTTGAGTCACTGAAAGGGTGTGAAGGATCCCTTGGAGGTTAAAGAGGGAAGGGTTGACTTCCCTCGAGACGTGGCACCAGACAAAGACCTCATCTGGGCTGGAGGTGAGAACCTCCTGTGTTTTCTCGAGTTGCAGCAGGTTTCTCTCGAGTTATGATGGGAACCTCAGGGACCCGACCCTGTGGCCTCAGGAAAGGCCAGTCTCCACGCGAGTTGCGAGGGGCCTCTCAGGGTTCCTGTGCAGTCAAGGCCGGCTCCTAAGTCCTTATCTGGAGCCAAGATTGGAACCTGAGGTTTCCTCTCCAGTGCTGACATGGGTATTGGGGTNTGTGGCCTCAGGAAAGGCCAGTCTCCACGCGAGTTGCGAGGGGCCTCTCAGGGTTCCTGTGCAGTCAAGGCCGGCTCCTAAGTCCTTATCTGGAGCCAAGATTGGAACCTGAGGTTTCCTCTCCAGTGCTGACATGGGTATTGGGGTTCCTCTGGAGGCTCCATAAAGGAGTCAGGCCTGGTCTCGAGTGGATAAGTGCACGTCCACTTTCCTACTGAGCTGTAGCAGCAAGGTCAGGATTCCCATCGAGTTGACACAGGGGTCTGTGGCTTTCACTCTAGGCTTTCCCACAAGGCTGAAACACGTGCCACCGTGGTGTGAGTCCATACTTGGGGTGACAGTCGAGGAACTGCAGGGAAATCAGGTTCCTCTGAGGTGGACTGAGACGTTTGGGCATCTTTTGGAATGGTGGCATGATCCCTGAAGTTCCTCTCAACTTTCCTGTAGAGAGCGCCTCCTCCTGATATGTGACGGAAACTCTGGGTATCCTTCCCCAACGAAGTAGGGAAATAAACCCTCATCTCCAGGGAAGGAGAGGGAAACGGGGCTCCTCTTGAGCTGTGGCGGGACACTAGGTGTTCCTCTCAAGTGGAGAAGGGTATGTTGCGGTACTTCTTGAGTCACTGCAAAGTGGTGAAGGACACCTTCGAGGTTCAAGAGGGAAGTGGTGACTTCCCTCGAGACACCGCAGTGGACAAGGGCCTCATCTCGCCTGGAGGGGGGAACCTCTTGGTTTTTGTCGAGTTGCAGCAGCTTCCTCTCAAGTTACGATGGGGACCTCAGGGGCCTGCCCCGTGGCCTCAGGAAAGGCCAGTCTCCACGTGATTTGTGAGGCACCTACGGGGATTCCTGATTTGTCGGGGCCGACTCCTATGTTCTCGTCTGGAGTCTGAGGTTTCCGCTGCAGTGCTGATGTTGAACGTGGGTTTCCTCCTGAGGCTCCACAGGTGAATCAGGCCTCCACTTGAGTGGAGACGTGCACATCTGCTTTCCTCCTGAGCTGTAGCAGCAGTGTCAGGCTTGCCGTCGAGTTGACGCAGGAGTCTGTGGCTTTCCCTCGAGACTTTTCCACGGGGCTATCACACGTGCCACCTTGGTATGAGCTGATCCTCAGGGTGAGTGTCGAAGCGGCACAGGGCCAACAGGTTCCTCTTAAATGGACGGAGATGTCTAGGTGTCTTTCAGAAAGATGGCACGACCCCTGGATTTCCTCTCGACTCTCCTGTGGAGAGCGCCTCCTCTTGAGATGTGACGGGAATGTCGGGAATCCTTCCCCAATGGAGCAAGGAAAGGAACCCTCATCTCGAGCAAGGAGGGGGAAATGGGCCTCCGCTTGAGTTGTGGCAGGACTCTCGGTGTTCCTCTTGAGTGGAGAAGGACATGTCTGCGTACTTCTTGAGCATCGCTGTAAGGGAGTGAAGGACCCCTTCGAGGTTCAAGAGGGAAGGGGTGACTTCCCAAGAGAGGCCACTGGGTACAAGGGTCTCATCTCGCCTGGAGGGGAGAACCTCCTGGCTTTTCTCAAGTTGTGACAAGTTCCTCTCGAGTTACGATGGGGACCTCAGGGACCCGCCCGTGTGGCCTCAGGAAAGGCCAGCCTGCCCGCGAGTTGTCAGGGACCTCTGGGGATTCCTGCACATTCAGGGCCAGCTCATAAGTCCTCATCTGGAGCCTGAGGTTTAATCTCTATTGATGATGTGGATCGTGGGGTGCCTCTGGAGACTCCATAGGGGAGTCAGGTCTCGTCTCGAGTGGAGACATGCACATCCCCATTCCTTCTGAGCTGTATAATCAGGGTAAGGCTTGCCATCGAGTTGACACAGAGGGTCTGTGCCTTTCCCTCGAGGCTTTCCCACAAGGCTGAAACACGTGCCACCATTGTGTGAACTGATTCTCGGAGTGACAGCAAGGCGGTGCAGTGCCACCAGATTCCTCTGGAGTAGACAATGACATCTGGGGGCCTTTCATAATGGTGGCTCGACCCCTTGAGTTCCTATCGACTCTCCTGTGGAGAGTGCCTCGAGATGCGATGGGAATGCCGGGAATCCTTCCTGGATGAAGCAGGGAAAGGAAACCTCATCTCCAGTGGAGGAGAGGGAAACGGAGCGCCTCTTGAATTGTGGAAAATGCTCGGTGTTACTCTTAAGTGAAGAAGGGTATGTCGGGGTAATTCTTGAGGCTCTGCAAAGGTGTGAAGGACCCCTTGGAGGTTCAAGAGGGAATCAGTGACTTCCCCCGAGACGCCACAGCAGAAAAGGGCCTCATCTCGCCTGGAGGGGAGAACCTCCTGGTATTTCTCGAGTTGTAGCATGTTCCTCTTGAGTTATGAAGGGGAACTCACGGACCCACCCCTGTGTCCTCGGGAAAGGCCAGTCTGCACGTGATTTACGAGGGGTTTCTGGGGATTCCTGTGGATTTGGGGCCGGATCCTATGTACTTGTCAGGAGCGGAGGCCGGAATCTGAGATTTCCTCTGCAGTGCTGACATGGATCGTGGGGTTCCTCTTGAGGCTCCACAGGGGAGTCAAGCCTCATCTCGAGTGGAGATGTGCACATGCGCTTTTCTCCCAAGCTGTAGAAGCAGGGTCTGGCTTTCCATCGAGTTGACACAGGGGTCTGTGGCTTTCCTTTGAGGCTTTCTAACAGGGCTGAAACATGTACCATTGTGGTGTGAGTCCATAGTCGCGGTGAAAGTTGAGGCAGTGCGGGAAAACAGGTTCCTCTGGAGTGGACTAGACATTTGGGGGTCTTTTGGAATGGTGGTGTGATGCCTGGATTTCCTCTCGACTTTCCTTTTGAGAGGGCTTCCTCTTGAGATGAGACAGGAACGCTGTGAATCCTTCCCCGATGAAGCAGGGAAAGGAACACTTATCTCTAGCAGAAGAGGGGAAACAGGCCTCTTCTTGAGTTCTGGCATGATCCACGGCATTCCACTCAAGTGGAGAAGTGTATGTCGTGGTACTTCTTGAGTCACTGCAAGGGTATGAAGGACCTCTTTGAGTTCAAGAGGGAAGGGGTGACTTCCCCCGATATGCCACAGTGGACAAGAGCCTCATTTCGTCTGGAAGGAGAACCTCCTGGTTTTTCTCAAGTTGTGGCAGGTTCCTCTCAAGTTACCACAGGGAACTCAGGGACCCACCCCTGTGGACTCAGGACAGGCCTGTCTCCACATGAGATTTGAGAGGCCTCTCGGGATTCCTGTGCAGTCGGGGCCTGCTCCTAAGTCCTCGTATGGAGCTGAGTCTGGAACCTGAGGATTCCTCTCCAGTGCTGACATGGACCATGACCATGGGGTTCCTTTGGAGGCTCTACAGGGGAGTCAGGTCTCATCTCGAGTGGAGATGTGTAGGTCCGCTTTCCTACAGAGCTGTAGCAGCAGGCTCAAGTTTCCCATTGAGTTAACACAGAGGTCTGTGGCTTTCTCTCAAGGCATTCCAATAGGGCTGAAACACGTACCAACGTGGTGTGAGACCCTACGCGGGGTGACAGTCGAGGCATTGCAGGGAAATCAGGTTCTTCTGGAGTGGACTGAAACATCTGGGGGTCTTTTGGAATGAGGCACGAACCTTGGAGTTCCTTGTCTTTCCTGTTGAAAGCGCCTCCTCTAGAGATGCGATGGAAATGTCGGGAAGCCTTCACCAAAAAGCAGGGAAACTAACCCTCATCTCGAGTGGAGGAGAGAGAAACAGGGCTCCTCTTGAGTTGTGGCCGGACCCTTGGTTTTCCTCTCGAGTGGAGAAGGGTANTCTAGAGATGCGATGGAAATGTCGGGAAGCCTTCACCAAAAAGCAGGGAAACTAACCCTCATCTCGAGTGGAGGAGAGAGAAACAGGGCTCCTCTTGAGTTGTGGCCGGACCCTTGGTTTTCCTCTCGAGTGGAGAAGGGTATTTCAAGTACTTTTTGAGTCGCTGCAAGGGTCTGAAGCACCCCTTCGAGGTTCAAGAGGGAATGAGTGACTACCCTGAGACCCCACAGCGGACAAGGGCCTCATCTCGCCTGGAGGTGAGAACTTCCTGGTTTTTCTCGAGTTGCGGCAGGTTGTTCTCGAGTTTCGACAGGGACCTCAGAAACCCGAACCTGTGTCCTCAGGAAAGTCCAGTCTCCACGCAAGTTGTGAGGGGCATCTGGATTCCTGCACATTCAGAACCGGCTCCTAAGCCCTTGTCTGGAGTTGAGGCCGGAACCTGAGTTTTCCTCTCCAGTGCTGACATGGATCGAGGGAACCTCTTGTGGCTCCACATGGGAGTCAGGCCTCGGCTCCAATGGAGACATGCACGTCCACTTTTCTCCTGAGATGTAGAAGCAGGGTCAGGCTTCCCCTCGAGTAACACAGGGGTCTCTGGCTTTCCCTCCAGGCTTTGCCACAGGGCTGAAACGCGTGCCACCATGGTGTGATTCCATACTCGGGGTGACAGTCGAGGGATTTCAGGGAAAACAAGTTTCTGTGGAGTGGACTGAGACACTTCAGGGTCTTTTGGAATGGTGGCATGATCCCTGGATTTCCCTCGACTTTCCTTTTGAAAGCACCTCCTCTTGAGATGTGATTGGAACGCCGGGAATCCTTCCCTGACGAAGCAGGGAACAGAACCCTCATCTTGAGTGGAGGAGCAGGAAATGGGGCTCCTCTTGAGTTGTGGCCAGACCCTCGGTATTCCTCTCAAATGGAGAAGGTTATGTCGGGGAACTTCTTGAGTCGCATAGAGGGTGTGAATGACCCCTTCAAGGTTCAAGACAGAAGGAGTGATTTCCCATGAGGTGCCGCAGCGGACAAGGGCATCATTTCGCCTGGAGGGGAGAACTTCCTGGGTTTTCTCGAGTTGCGGCAGGTTCCTCTAAAGTTATGATGGGAACTTCTGGGACCCGCCCCTGTCACCTCAGGAAAGGCCAGTCTCCACGTGAGTTTTGAGGGGCCTCTCGGAATACCATCACAGTCGAGTCCGGCTCCTAAGTCCTCGTCTGGTGCCGAGGCTGGAACCTGAGGTTTCCTCTCCAGTGCTGCCATGGATCATGGGGTTACTCTGGACACTCCACAGGAGTATCAGGCCTCATCTCGAGTTGAGACAACATGCACGACCGCTTTCCTCTTGAGATATAGCAGCTGGGTCTGGCTTCCCATTGATGTGACACAGGGAGTTTCAGTTTTCCCTCGAGGCTTTCTCACAGGGCTGAAGCATGTACCTCCGTAATGTGAGTCCATACTCGGTGTGACATTCGAGACAGTGCAGAGAAATCACGTTCCTCTGGAGTGGACTGAGACATTTGGGCGTCTTTTGGAATAGTGTCATGACCCCTTGAGTTCCTCTCGACTTTCCTGTTGAGAGGGCCTCCTCTTGAGATGGAACGGGAATGCCAGGAATCCTTTCCTGGCAAAGCAGGGAAAGGAATCTCCATCTCGAGTANTAGTGTCATGACCCCTTGAGTTCCTCTCGACTTTCCTGTTGAGAGGGCCTCCTCTTGAGATGGAACGGGAATGCCAGGAATCCTTTCCTGGCAAAGCAGGGAAAGGAATCTCCATCTCGAGTAGAGGAGGGGAAAACGGGTCTGCTCTTGAGTTTGGTGAGATCCTTGGTATTCCTCTCAAGTGGAGACGTGTTGGTCGGGTAGCTTCTTTGTCACAGTAAGGGTGTGAAGTACCCTTCGAGGTTGAAGAGGAAAAGGGTGATTTCCCCTGAGACACGGCAGTGGGTAAGGGCCTCATCTCGCCTGGAGGGGATAACCTCCTTTTTTTTCTCGAATTGCAGAAGGTTCCTCTTGAGTTACAACCGGGACCACAGGGACCTGACCCTGTGACCTCAGGAAAGGCCAGTCTCCATGCGATTTGTGAGTGGCCTCTATGGATTCCGCCACAGTCTGGGACGGCTCCAAAGTACTCGTCTGGAGACTGAGGTTTCCTCTCCAGTGCTGACATGGATCTACGGGTTCCTCTGGAAGCTTCAAAGGAGAGTCAGCCCTCATCTCGAGTGGACACGTGCACGTCCGCTTTCCTCCAGAGCTGTAGCAGCAGGGTCAGGCTTCCCATTTAGTTGACACAAGGGTATGTGGCTTTCTCTAGAGGCTTTCCCACAGAGCTGAAACACGTGCCACCATGTTGTGAGTCCATACTCGGGGTGACAGTTGAGGCAGTGCAGGGAAATCAGGTTACTCTGGAGTGGACAGAGAACTTTAAGGGTCTTTTGGAATGGTGAAACAACACCTGGAGTTCCTTCTCTATTTACCTGTTGAAGTGCCTCCTCTTGAGATTTGACGGGAACAAAGGGAATCTTTTCCAGACGAAGCAGGGAAAGCAAACCTCATCTCGAGTGAAGGAGTGGGAAATGGGACTTCTCTTAAGTTGTGGCGGAACCCTCGGGGTTCCTCTCGAGTGGAAAACGGTATTTTGGGGTACTTCTTGAGTCACTGCAAGGGTGTGAAGGAACCTTCCAGGTTCAAGAGGGAAGGGTTGACTTCGCCTAGATGCCGCAGCAGACAAGGGCCTCATCTCGCCCATAGGGGAGAACCTACTGGTTTTTTTGCGAGTTGCTGCAGGTTCTTCTCGAATTATGATGGAGTCCTTAATGGCCCGCCCATGTGGCCTCAGAAAAGGGCATTCCACACAAGTTGCGAGGGGCCTCTTGGGATTTTTGCCCATTCGGGAATGGCTCCCACTTCCTCATCTGCTGCCGAGGCCGGAACCTGAGGTTTCCTCTACAGTTCTGACATGGATCATGGGGTGCCTCTGGAGACTTCACAGGGGAGTCAGGCCACGTCTCAAGTGGAGACATACACATACGCTTTCATTCCGAGCTATAGCAGCAGGGTCAGTCTTCCTGTCGAGTTGACACAGGGGTCTGTGGCTTTCCCTCGAGGCTTTCCAACAGGGATGAAACAAGTGCAACTGTGGTGTGAGTCCATACTCAGGTGACAGTCGAAGCAGTGCAGGGAAATCAGGGTACTCTGGAGAGGACTGAGACATTTGGGTATCTTTTGGAATGGTGGCACAACACCTGGAGTTCCTCTCATCTTTCCTGTTGAGAGCGCCTCCTCTTGAGATTCATCGGGAATATCGGGAATCCTTTCCTGACGAAACAGGGAAAGAAACCCTCATCTCCAGCAGAGGAGAGGAAAACGAGGCTCCTCTTGAGTTGTGGCAGGATGCTGGGTTTTCCTCTCGAGTGGAGAAGGGCATGTCGGGGTACTTCTTGAGCTTCATAGCAAGGCTATGAATGACCCCTTTGAGGTTCAAGAGGAAAGGGGTGACTTCCAGCGAGACACCACAGTGGACAAGGGCCTCATCTCACCTGGAGGGGAGAACCTCCTGTTTTTTCTCGAGTTGCTGCAGGTTCTTCTCAAGTTACAATGGGGACCTCAGGGATCCGCCCCTGTGGCCTCAGAAAAGGCCAGTCTCCACACGTGTTGCAAGGGGCCTCACAGCATTCCTTCACAGTCAGGGCTGTTTTCTAAGTCCTCATCTGGACCCGAAGCCAGAACCTGATGTTTCCTCTCCAGTGCTGACATG
Source organism: Neotragus pygmaeus (assembly GCA_006410875.1). NCBI lineage: Eukaryota > Metazoa > Chordata > Mammalia > Artiodactyla > Bovidae > Neotragus > Neotragus pygmaeus. The sequence goes on along the minus strand of SJYV01002321.1, from coordinate 61,051 downwards.
GATCGTGGGGTTCCTCTGGAGGCTCCACAGGGGAGTCAGGCCTCATCTCGAGTGGAGACTTGCACGACCGCTTTCCTCCTGAATTGCAGCAGCAGGGTCAGGCTTCCCGTTGCTTTGACAAAGGGGTCTGCAGTTTTGCCTTGAGGCTATTGCACAGGGCTGAAACACATGTCTCTGTAATGTGAGTCCATACTCGGGGTGACATTCGAGGGAGTGCTAGGAAATCACGTTCCTCTGCAGTGCACTGAGACATTTGGGGTATTTTGGAATGGTGGCACGAACCCTGGAGTTCCTGTAGACTTTCCTGTTGAGAGCACCTTCTCTTGAGATGCGATGGGAACACCAGGAATCCTTTCCTGATGAAGCGGGGAAAGGAGGCCCCATCTCAAATGGAGGATGGGAAAATGGGTCTGCTCTTGAGTTTGGTGAGACCCTTGGTGTTCCTCTCATGTCGAGATGGGTCGGTTTGGTAACTTCTTGAATCGCAGCAAGGGTGTGAAGTACCCTTTGAGGTTCAGAGGGAAAGGGTGATTTCCCCTGAGACAGGGCAGCGGGCAAGGGCCTCATCTCGCCTTGAGGGGATAACTTCGTGGTTTATCTCGAGTTGCGGAAGGTTCCTCTTGAGTTATGACCGGGACCTCAGGGACCCACCCCATGACCTCAGGAAAGGCCAGTCTCCACGCAAGTTGTGAGGGGCCACTAGGGATTCCTGCACAGTCGGGGCTGGCTCCTAACTCCTCATCTGCTGCCGAGGCCAGAGCCTGAGGTTTCCTCTCCCCTGCTGATATAGATCTTCGGGTTCCACTGGAGACTTCACAGGGGAGTCAGGCCTCATCTTGAGTGGAGACGTGCACGTCCATTTTCCTCCAGAGCTGTAGCAGCAAGGTCAGGCTTCCCGTCTAGTTGACACAGGGATATGTAGCTTTCCTCGAGATTTTCCCACAGGGTTGAAACACGTGCCACCATGGTGTGAGTCCATACTCGGGGTGACAGTTGAGGCAGTGCAGGGAAATCAGGTTCCTCTGGAGTGGATAGAGACCTTTGGGGGTCCTTTGGAATGGTGGCACAACACCTGGAGTTCCTCTCGACTTTCCTGTTGAAGTGCCTCCTTGAGATTTGACGGGAACAACGGGAATCCTTTCCAGACGTAGCAGGGAAAGCAACCCTCATCTCGAGCTGACGAAGGGGAAATGGGGTTTCTCTTGTGTTGTGTGGAATCTTCGGTGTTCCTTTCGAGTGGAGAAGGGTATGTTGGGGACTTCTTGAGTCGCTTCAAGGGTGTGAAGGACCCCTTCGAGGTTCAAGAGGGAAGGGGTGACTTCCGCCGAGACACCGCAGCGGACAAGGGCCTCATCTCGCCTCGAGGGTTGAACCTCCTGGTTTTTCTCGAGTTGCTCCAGGTTCCTCTCGAATTACGATGGAGACCTTACTGACCCGGCCCTGTGGCCTCAGGAAAGGCCAGTCTCCATGCAAGTTGCGAGAGGCCTCTTGGGATTCTTGCCCAGTCAGGAACGGCTCCTAAGTCCTCCTCTGGAGCCGAGGTGGGAAACTGAGTTTTCCTCTCCAGTGCTGACATGGATCGTGGGATTCCTCTGGAGGCTCCTCAGGGGAGTCAGACCACGTCTCGAGTGGAGATGTGCATGGCCGCTTTCCTCCCGAGCTGTAGCAGCATGGTCAGGCTTCCCGTCGAGTTGGCACAGGGATCTGTGGCTTTCCATTGAGGCTTTCCCACAGGGCTGTCACACGTGCTGCCGTGATGTGAGTCCACACGCAGGGTGACATTTGAGGCAGTGCAAGGATATCACTATCCTCTGGAGTGGACTGAGACACTTGGCCGACTTTTGAAATGGTGGCTCGAAACCTGGAGTTCCTCTCGACTTTCCTGTTGAGAACGCCTCCTCTTGAGATTCATCGGGAAGCCGGGAATCCTTTCCCGATGAAGCAGTGAAAGAAACTCTCATCTCCAGCAGAGGAGGGGAAAACGGTGCTACCCTTGAGTTGTGGCAGGACGCTTGGTGTTCCTCTTGAGTGGAGAATGGCATATCGAGGTACTTCTTGAGCGTCACTGCAAAGGTGTGAAGAGGGAAGGGCTGACTTCCCCAGAGACACCACAGTGGACAAGGGCCTCAACTTGCCTGGAGGGGAGAATCTCCTAGTTTTTCTCGAGTTGCAGCAAGTTCCTCTCAAGTTAAGACAGGGACCTTACTAACCCACCGCTGTGGCCTCAGGAAAGGCCAGTCTCCATGCAAGTTGCAAGGAGACTCTCAGGATTCCTGCCCAGTTCAGAACAGCTCCTAAATTCTCATCTGGATCCAAGGCCAGAACCTCTGGTTTCCTCTCCACTGCTTACATAGATCGTGGGTGCTGCTGGAGGCTCCATAGGGGAGTCAGGCCATGTCTCGAGTGGAGATGTGCACGTCCACTTTCCTCCTGAGCTGTAGGAGCAGTGTCAGGCCTCCTGTCGAGTTGACACAGGTGTCTGTGGCTTTACCTCCAGGCTTTCCCACAGGGCTGAAACACGTGCCACCCTGGTGTGAGTTCATGCTCGGGGTGACAGTCGAGGCAGTGTAAGGAAATCAGGGTTCTCCTGAGCGGATTGAGACATTTGGCCGTCTTTTGGAATGGTGGCACAACACCTGGTGTCCCTCTCGCCTTTCCTGTTGAGAGTACCTCCTCTTGAGATTGATTGGGAGTGCCAGGAATTCTTTCCTGACGAAGCAGGGAAAGGAACCCTCATCTCGAGCAGAAGAGGGGGAAACGGGACTCCTCTTGAGTTGTGGTGGGANGTGTCCCTCTCGCCTTTCCTGTTGAGAGTACCTCCTCTTGAGATTGATTGGGAGTGCCAGGAATTCTTTCCTGACGAAGCAGGGAAAGGAACCCTCATCTCGAGCAGAAGAGGGGGAAACGGGACTCCTCTTGAGTTGTGGTGGGACCCTTGATGTTTCTCTCGAGTGGGAAAGGGTATGTTGGGTTACTTCTTGAGTCACTGCAATGGTGTGAAGGACCCCTTCGAGGTTCAAGAGGGAAGGAGTGCCTTCCTTCGAGATGCCACAGCGGACAAGGGCCTCATTTCTCCTGGGGGGAAGAACCTCCTGGTTTTTTTCAAGTTGCAGCCAGTTCCTCACGAGATACAATGGGTACCTCAGGGAATCGCCCTTGTGGCCTCAAGAAAGGCCAGTTTCCACGCGAGTTGCAAAGGGCCTCTCGGAATTCCTGCGCAGTCAGGGCCGGTTCCTAAGTCCTCGTCTGGAGCTGAGGTCAGAACCTGAGGTTTCTTCTCCAGTGCTTTCATGGATCGTGGGGTTCCTCTGGAGGCCCCACAGGGGAGTCACGTCTCGTCTCGAGTAGAGATGTGCACGGCCCCTTTCCTCCCGTTCTTCAGCAGCAGGTTGAGGCTTCCCGTCGAGTTCACACAGGGGTCTGTGGTTTCTCTCGAGGCTTTCCGACAGGGCTGAAACATGGGCCACCATTGTGTGAGTCCATACTCGGGGTGACAATCGAGGCAGTGCAGGGAAATCAGGTTCCACTGGAGTGGACTGAGATATTTGGAGGTCTTTTGGAATGGTGGCATGACNTCTCGAGGCTTTCCGACAGGGCTGAAACATGGGCCACCATTGTGTGAGTCCATACTCGGGGTGACAATCGAGGCAGTGCAGGGAAATCAGGTTCCACTGGAGTGGACTGAGATATTTGGAGGTCTTTTGGAATGGTGGCATGACCATTGGAGTTCCTCTCATCTTTCCTCTTGACAACTCCTCTTGAGATGCGACGGGAACGCTGAGAATCCTTTCCAGATGAAGCAGAGAAAGGAACCCTCATCTAGAGTGGAAGAGGGGGAAACATGACTCCTCTTGAGTTGTGGTGGGACCCTCAGTGTTCCTCTCGAGTGGAAATGGGTATGTTGGGGTACTTCTTGAGTCCCAAGAAAGGTGTTAAGGAACTCTTTGAGGCTCAAGAGGGAAGGGGTGACTTCCACTGAGACGTTGCAGTGGACAAGGGCCTCCTGTCACCTGGGGAGCAGAACCTCCTGGTTTTTCTCGTGTTGTGGCAAGTTCTTCGCTAGATAAGACAAGTACCTCAGGGACCCGCCCCTGTGACTCAGGAGAGGCCAGTCTCCACAGGAGTTGCGAGGGGCCTCACAGGATTCCTGCAAAGTGTGGGCTGGCTCCTAAGTCCTCGTCTGGAGCCAGAGGTTTCTTCTGCACTGCTGCAATGGATCGTTGTTTTCCTCTGGAGACTCCACAGTGGAATCAGGCCTCGTTTAGCTTGGAGACATGCACGTCTGCTTTCCTCTTGAGCTGTAGGAACAGGGTGAGGCTTCTCACTGAGTTGACACAGGGGTCTGCCGCTTTCCCTTGAGGCTTTCCGACAGGGCTGAAACACGGGCCACCGTTGTGTGAGTCCATACTCAGAGTGACATTTGGGAAATTGCAGGGAAATGAGGTTACTCTGAAATGGACTGAGACATTTGAAGGTCTTTTGGAATGGTGGCATGAACCCTGGAGTGCCTCTCGACTTTGTTTTGGAGAGCACCTCCTCTTAAGATGCGATGGGAACACCGGGAATCTTTCCCCGATGATGAAGTGAAAAGAACCCTCATCTGTAGCGGAGATTTGGGAAACGGGGCTCCTCTTGAGTTGTGGTGGGACCCTCGGTGTTCCTCTCGAGTGGAGAAGGGTATGTTAGGGTACTTCTTGAGTCACTGGAAGGATGTGAAGGACCCCTTCGAGGTTCAAGAGTTAGGGGGTGACTTCCCCCGAGACACCACAGCAGACAAGGTGCTCATCTCGCCTGGAGTGGAGAACCCCCTGGTATTTCTCGAGTTGTGGCGGTTACTCTCCAGTTACTTAGGGGACCTCACAGACCCTCCCCTATGGCCGCAGGAATGGCTAGTCTACACACGAATTGTGAGGGGCATCTCGGGATTCCTGTGCAGTCGGGCCGTCTCCTAAGTCCTCGGGTGGAGCCTGAGATTTCTTTTCCAGTGCTGACATGAAACGTGGGGTACCTCTGGAGGCTCCACAGGGGAGTCAGGCCTCGTCTCTAGTGGTGACCTGCTGGTCCTCTTTCCTCCCGAGCTGTAGCAGAAGGAGGAGGCTTTCCGTCTAATTGACACAGGAGTCTGTGGCTTTCCCTCAAAGCTTTCCCACAGGGCTGTCACAAGTGCCACCGTGCTGTTTGCCGACAGTCGCGGTGACAGTTGAGGTGGTGCAGGGCAATCACGTTCATCTGGAGTGGACTGAGACATCTGGGTGTCTTTTGAAATTGTTGCAAGACCCCTGGAATTCCTCTCGACTCACCTATAGAGAGTGCCTCCTGTTGAGATGAGACGGAAATGCCAGGAATTCTTCTCCAACCAAGCAAAGAAAGGAACCCTCATTTCGAGTGGAGGAGGGGGAAACGGGGCTCCTCTTGAGTTGTGGCGGGACACTCGGTGTTCCTATCCAGTGGAGAAGGGTATGTCTGGGTACTTCTTGAGTCGCTGCAAGGATATGAAGGACCCCTTTGAGGTTCAAGAAGGAAGGGGTGACTTCCCCGAGAAGCCACAGCGGCCAAAGGCCTCATCTGTCCTGGAGGGGAGAACCTCCTGGTTTTTCTCAAGGTGCAGCAGGTTCCTACCAAGTTACAATGGGGTTCTCAGGAACATTCACCTGCGGCCTAGAAAGACCAGTCTCCACACGAGTTGCAAGGGGCCTCTCAGGATTCCTGCTCAGTCGTTGTTGGCTCCTAAGTCCTCATCTTGAGCCGAGATGGGAACCTGAGTTTTCCTCTGCAGTACTAACATAGATCGTGGGGTTACTCTGGAGATTCCACAGGGGAGTCAAGCCTCATCTCGAGTGGAGACGTGTACGTCTGCTTTCCTCCCGACCTGTAGCAGAGGGTCAGGCTTCCCATCAAGTTGACACAGTGGTCTGTGGCTTTCCCTCGAGGCTTTCCCACAGGACTGAAACACGTGCCATCGTGGTGTGAGTTTATACTCGGTGTGACAATCGAGGTGGTGCAGTGAAATCAGGTTCCACTGGAATGGACTGAGACATTTGGAGGTCTTTTGGAATGGTGGCACGANCCTCGAGGCTTTCCCACAGGACTGAAACACGTGCCATCGTGGTGTGAGTTTATACTCGGTGTGACAATCGAGGTGGTGCAGTGAAATCAGGTTCCACTGGAATGGACTGAGACATTTGGAGGTCTTTTGGAATGGTGGCACGACCCCTGAAATTCCTCTCAACTTTCCTGTGGACAGCTCCTTCTCTGGAGATGTGACAGGAAGCCAGGGAAACCTCCCACAATGAAGCAAGGAAAGGAACCCTCATCTCGAGTGGAGAGGGGAAAACGGGGCTCCTCTTGAGTTGTGGCGGGACACTCAGTGTTTCTATCGAGTGGGAAAGAGTGTGTTGAGGGTACTTCTTGAGTCGCTGCAATGGTGTGGAGGACCCCTTTGAAATTCAAGAGGGAAGGAGTGCCTTCCCCTTAGATGTCACAGCAGACAAGGGCCTCATCTCGCCTGGAGGGGAGAATCTCCTCGTTTTTCTAGAGTTGCAGCAGGTTCCTCATGAGATATGACGGGTACCTCCAGGACCCGTCCCAGTGGCCTCAGGAAAGGCCAGTATCCAGGCGAGTTGCAAGGGCCCTCTCAGGATTCCTGACTCGTCGTGGCCAGCTCCTAAGTCCTCATTTGGAGCCGAGGCCGGAACCTGAGTTTTCTTCTCCAGTGCTTACATGAATCATGGGGTTCCTCTGGAGGCTCCACTCAGGCCTTTTCTTGAGTGGATACGTGCACATCCATTTTCCTCCCGAGCTGTAGTATAAGGGTCAGGCTTCCAATCGAGTTGACACAGGGGTCTGTGGCTTTCCCTCGAGGCTTTCCCACAGGGATGAAACATGAGCCATTGTGGTATGAGTCCATACTCGGGGAGACATTCGAAGCAGTGTAGGGAAATCAGGTTCCTCTGGAGTGTACTGAGACATTTGGGGGTCTTTTGGAATGGTGGCACGATACCTGTAGTTCGTTTTGACTTTCCTGTTGAACACGGCTTCTCTTGATTTGTGACAGGAACGCCAGGAATCCTTCCCCAAGAAGCAGGGAAAGGAACCCTCATCTGGAGTGGAGGAAGGGGAAACGGGGCTCCTCTTGAATTGTGTTGGGACCCTCCCTTGGTGTTCCTCTTGAGTGGAGAAGGGTATGTCAGGGTACTTCTTGATTCACTGCAAGGGTGTGAAGAAACCATTTGAGGTTCAAGAGGGAAGGGGTGACTTCACCTGAGATGCCGCAGTGGACAAGAGCCTCATCTAGCCTGGAGTGGAGAACCTCCTGGTTTTTCTTGAGTTGCGGCAGGTTCCTCTCGAGTTATGACTGGGACCTCCGGGATGTGCCCCTGTAAACTCAGAGATGGCCAGTCTCCACAAGAGTTGCGAGGGGCCTCTCGGCATTCCTACGCAGTGGGTGCCGGCTCCGAAGTCCTCGTCTGGAGCCAGAGGTTTCTTCTCCAGTGCTACTATGGATTGCAGGGTTCCTCTGGAGGCTCCATAGGTGAATCAGGCCACATTTCGCCCGGAGACTTGCAAGTCTGCTTTCCTCCCGAGCTATAGCAGCAGGGTGAATCTTCCCACTGAGTTGTCACAGGGATGTGTGACTTTCCCTTGAGGCTTTCCGACAGGGCTGAAACATGGGCCACTGTTGTGTGAGTCCATACTCAGCGTGACATTCGGGGAAGTGCCAGGAAATTAGGTTCCTCTGGAATGGACTGAGATATTTGAAGGTGTTTTGGAATGGTGGCACAAACCTTGGAGTTCCTCTCGAGTTTCCTTTGGAGAGCACCTACTCTTGAGTTGTGACAGGAATGCCGGGAATCCTTCCCTGAAGAAGAAGGGAAAGGAAACCTCATCTGGAGCAGAGAATTGGGAAATGGGTCTCCTCTTGAGTTGTGGTGGGACCCTTGGTGTTCCTCTCGAGTGGAGAAGGGTATGTTGGGGTACTTCTTGAGTCAGTGCAAAGGTGTGAAGGAACCTTTCGAGGCTCAAGAGGGAGGAGGTGACTTCCCCTGAGACGCCTCAGCAGACAAGGTGCTCACCTCACCTGGAGGGGAGAACCTCCTGGTTTTTCTTGAGTTGCGGCAGGTCTTCTACAGTTATGAAGGAGACCTCAGGGACCGGACCCTAAGACCTCAGGAATGGCTAGTCTATACATGAATAGTGAGGGGCATCTCGGGATTACTGTCCAGTCTGGGCCGGCTCCTAAGTCCTCGTGTGGAGCCTGAGATTTCTTCTCCAATGCTGACATGCATCGTTGAGTTTCTCTGGAGGCTCCACAGGAGAATCAGGCCTTGTCTCTAGTGGTGACCTGCTCGTCCTCTTTCCTCCCAAACTGTAGCAGAAGGGTGAGGCTTCCTGTCGAATTGACACAGGAGTCTGTGGCTTTCCCTCAAAGCTTTCCCATAGGGCTGTCACACGTGCCACCGTGCTGTGAGCAGATAGTCATGGTGACAGTCGAGGCGGTGCAGGGCAGCCACGTTCATCTGGAGTGGACTGAGACATCTGGGGGTCTTTCGAAACAGTTGCACGACCCCTGGAGTTCCTCTCGACTCACCTGTGGAGAGTGCCTCCTATTGAGATGGGCTGGGAATGCCAGGAATCCTTCCCCGACGAAGCAGGGAAAGGAACCCTCATCTCGAGCTGAGGACGGGGAAATGGGGTTCGGCTTGTGTTGTGGCAGGACCCTCGGTGTTCCTCTCAAGTGAAAAAGGGTATGTCAGGGAACTTTTTGAGTCACTGCAAGGGTGTGAAGGACCACTTCCAGGTTCAAGAGGGTGGGAGTGACTTCCCCGAGAAGCCGCAGCAGCCAAAGGCCTCATCTCGCCTGGAGGGGTGAACCTCCTGATTTATCTCGATCTGCAGCAGGTTCCTCTCGAGTTACAACCGGGTTATCAGGAACCTTCACCTGTGGCCAAGGAAAGACCACCTCCATGCGAGTTGCGAGGGGCCTCTCGGGATTCCTGCAGTCAAGGATGGCTCAGAAGTCCTCGTTTGGAGCCTGAGGATTCCTCTGCAGTGCTGATGTTGATCGTGTTCTTCCTCTTTAGGCTAAACAGGGTGTCAGGCTCGTCTCCAAGAGAGACATGCACGTCTGCTTTCCTCCCGAGATATGGCAGCAGGGTCAGCTTCTCGTCGATTTGAAACAGGGGTCTGTGGCTTTCCCTCAAGTCTTTCCCACAGGAGTGAAACACATGCCACCGTGGTTTGAGTCCATACTCGGGGTAACAGTCGAGGCGGTGCTGGGAAATCAGGTTCCACTGGAGTGTACTAAGACATTTGGAGTTCTTTTGGTATGGTGACACGCCCCATGGGGTTCCTCTCAGCTTTCCTGTGGACAGCTCCGCCTCTTCTGATATGAAGGGAACACCGGGAATTCTTCCCCATCGAAGCATGGAGAAGAAACCTCATCTCAAGTGGTAGAGGGGGGAACGGGACTCCATTTGAGTTGTGGCTGGACCGTCGGTATTGCTCTCGAGTGGGAAAGGGTATGTTGGAGTACCTATTGAGTCGCTGCAAAGATGTGAAGGACCCCTTTGTGGTTCAAGAGGGAAGGGGTGACTTCCCCTGAGACTCTGCAGAAGACAAGGGCCTTATCTCGCCTGGGAGGGATAACCTGGTTTTTCTCGAGTTGTGGCAGGTTCTTCACGAGATACGACGGTTACCTCAGGGATCCGCCCCTGTGGCCTCAGGAAAGGCCAGTCTCCATGCGAGTTGTGGGGCCCTCTCATGATTCCTGCACAGTTGGGTCCGGCTCCTTGATCCTCGTTTTGAGTAAAGACCAGAGCCTGAGTTTTCCTCTCCAGTGCTGACATGCATTGTACGGTTCCTCTGGAGACTCCACAGGGGAGTCAGGCCTCGTCTTGAGTGGAAAGGTGCACGTCCATTTTCCTCCTGAGCTGTAGCTTCAGGGTAAGGCTTCCTGTCGAGTTGATACAGGGGTATGTGTCTTTCCTTCAAGGCTTTTCCACAGGGCTGAAACAGTTGCCCTCATTGGTTGAGTCCATACTCGGGGAAACGTTCGACGCAGTGCATGGAAATCAGGTTCCTCTGGAGTGTACTGAGATATTTGGGGGTCTTTTGGAATGATGGCATGATCCCTGTACTTCCTCCCGCCTTTCCTGTTGAGTGTGCCTCCTCTTGAGAAGCAAAGGGAATGCCGGGAATCCTTCCCTGATGAAGCATGGAAAGGAACCCTCATCTCGAATGGAGGAGGGGGAAGCGGGGCTCCTCTTGAGTTGTGGCGGGACCCTGGGTGTTCCCCGAGTGGAGATAGGTATTCCGGGGTACTTATTGAGTCACTGCAAGCGTGTGAATGACCCCTACGAGGTTAAGTGGGAAGGGGTGACTTCCCCCGAGATGTCCCAGCGGACAATGGCTTCATCACGCATGGAGGGGACAACCTCTTGGTTCTTCTCAAGTTTCGACAGGATCCTCTCGAGTTAGGACGGGCACCTCAGGGACCCGCCCCTGTGGCCTCAGGAAAGGTCAGGCTCCACTTGAGTTGCGAGCAGCCTCTCGAGATTCCTGTGAAGTCTGGGCCGGCTCCTAAGTCCTTGTCTGGAGCCTGAGGTTTCTTCTCACAGTTCTGCCATGTTTCGTGGGGATCCTCTGGAGGCTCCACAGGGGAATCAGGCCTCGTTTTGCGTGGAGACGTGCACATCCGCTTTCTTCCCGAGCTGTAGCAGTAGGGTCAGGCTTCCCGTCGAGTTGACACAGGGGGCTGTGTCTTTCACTCTGGGCTTTCCAACAGGGATGAAACACCTGCCACCGTGCTGTGAGTCCATACACAGTTTGACATTAGGGGCAATGCAGGAAATCAGGTTCCTCTGGAGTCGTCTGAGACATTTGGGGGCTCTTTTGGAATGGTGGCACGACCCCTGAAGGACCTCTCGACTTTCCTGTGGAGAGCGCCTCCTCTTGAGATGCAATGGGAACACTGGGAATCCTTCCTGGAAGAAACAGGGAAAGGAACCTTGATGTCAAGTGCAGGAGAGTGAAACGGGGTTCCTCTTGAGTTGTGGCGGGACCCTCGGTGTTCCTCTCAAGTGGAGAAGGGTATGCTGGGGTACTTTTTGAGTCACTGCCAGGGTGTGAAGGACCCCTTCGAGGTTCAAGAGGGAGGGTGTAACTTCCCCCGAGATGCAGCAGTGGACAAGCGCATTTTGCCTGGAAGGAAGAAACTCATGGTTTTACTCGAGTTGTCGGAGGTTCCTCTTGAGTTATGATGGGGACATCTGGGACCCGTCCCTGTGGCCTCAGGAAAGGCCAGTCCCCACGCGAGTTTCGAGTGGCCTCTCAGGATTCCTGCACAGTCAGGGCCGGCTCCTAAGTCCTCCTCTGGAGCCTGAGGTTTCCTCTTCAGTGCTGACATGGAACGTGCCGTTACTCTGGAGATTCCACAGGGGAGTCAGGCCTCATCTTGAGTGGAGACATGGATGGCTGCTTTCTTCTAGAGCTGTAGCAGCTGGGTCAGTCTTCCCGTCGAGCTGACACGGGGTCTGTGTTTTACCATCAAGACTTTCCCACAGGGCTGTCACACGTGCCACCGTGGTCTGAGCCGATATTCGCGGTGACACTCGAGGCAGTGAAAGGCAACTAGGTTCATCTGAAGTGGTCTGAGAAACCTCGAGGTCTTTCAGAACGGTGTCACGACACCTGGAGTTCTGCTCGATTCTCCTGTGGAGAGCGCCTCACCTTGAGATGGAAAGAGAATGCAGGTAATCCTTCCCCAACGAAGCCAGGAATGGAACCGTCATCTCTAGCGGAGGAGGGGGAAACTGGGCTCCTCTTGAGTGGTGCCGGGAGCCTCGATGTTCCTTTCAAGTGGAAATGGGTATGTGGGGATACTTCTTGGGTGGCTGCAAGGATGAGAATGACACCCTAGAGGTTCAAGCGTCAAGGGGTGACTTCACTGAGACGTCTCAGTGGTAAAGGGCCTCATCTCGCCTGGAGGGGAGAACCTTCTGGTTTTTCTCCAGTTGCGGCAGGTTCCTCTCGAGTTATGATGGGGACCTCAGGGACCCACCCCTTTGGCCAGTCTTCATGCGAGTTGTGCGGGACTTCTCAGGATTCTTACGCAGTCAAGGCCGACCTCTAAGTCCTTGTTTGGAGCCTGAGGTTTCCTTTCCAGTGCTGACGTGGATCGTGTTGTTCCTCTGGATGCTACACAGGGTGTCAGGTCTCATCTCTAGTGGAGATGTGCAAGTCTGCTTTCCTCCCGAGTTGTAGCAGCAGGGTCAGGCTTCCCCTCGAGTTGAAACAGGGGTCTGTGGCTTTCCCTCGAGTGCTTCCCACAGGACTGAAACACGTGCCACTGCAGCGTGAGTCCATGCTCCGGGTGACAGTAGGGGCGGTGCAGAAAATCGGGTTCCACTGCAGTGGACTGAGATATTTGGAAGTCTTTTGGAATGGGTGCACGATCCCTGTAGTTCCTCTCGACTTTCCTGTTGAACACGGCTCCTCTTGAGATGTGACAGCAACGCCCTTGAATCCTTTCCTGAGGAAGCAGGGAAAGGAACCCACATCTCGAGCGGAGGAGCCAGAAACGGGGCTTCTCTTGAGTTGTGGCGGGACCCTCGGTGTTCCGCTCGAGTGGAGAAGGGTATGCAAAGGTACTTCTTGAGTCGTTGCAAGGGTATGAAAGACCTCTTCGCGGTTCAAGAGGGAAGGGGAGACTATCCTTGAGACGATGCATCTGACAAGGGCTTCATTTCGCCTAGAGGGGAGAACCTCCTGGTTTTTCTCGAGTTTCGGCAGGTTCCTCTCGAGTTATGTCGGGGACCTCAATAACCCTCCCCTCTGGCCTCAGGAAAGGCCAGGCACCACTCGAGCTGTGAGGGGCATCTCGGGATTCCTGCAAAGTCATTGCCGGCTCCTAAGTCCTCGTTTGGAGCCAGAGGTTTCTTCTCCATTGCTGCCATGGATCGTGAGGTTCCTCTGGAGGATCAACAGGGGTATAAAGCCTCGTTTCATGTGGAGACATGCACGACTGCTTTCCTCTCTACATGTAGCAGCAGAGTGAGGCTTCCCGTCAAGTTGACAAAGGAATCTTTGGCTTTCCCTCGAGGCTTTCTGACAGAGTTGAAACACTTGCCACAGTGGTGTGAGTCCATACTCAGGGTGACATTGGGGGCAGTGCAGGGAAAGCAGGTTCCTCTGGAATGGACTGAGATATCTGGGGTCTTTTGGAATAATGGCACGACCCCTGGAGTTCCTCTCGACTCTCCTGTGGAGAGCGCCTCCTCGTGAGATGAGATGGGAACGCCAGGAATCCTTCCCCAAAGGAGGGAAAGGAACACTCATCTCGAGCGGAGGATGGGGGAAAAGGGGCTAGGCTTGAGTTGTGGCAGGACCCTTGGTGTTCCTCTCTAGTGGAGAAGGGTATGTCGGGGTAGTTCTTCAGTCTCTGTAAGGGTGTGAAGGACCTCTTTGAGGTTCAGGAGGGAAGGGGCGACTACCCATGAAATGCTGCAGCGGACAAGGAACTCATCTCGCCTGAAGGGATGAACCTCCTGGTTTTTCTCGAGTTGGGCCAGGTTCTTCTCAAGTTAGGACGGAGTCCTCAGGGACCCTCTCCTGTGGCATCATGAAAGGCCACTCTCCACGCAAGTTGCAAGGTGCCTCTCGGGATTTCTGTGCAGTCATTGCAGGCTCCTATGTCCTCTTCTTGAGCTGAGACCAGAACCTGAAGTTTTCCTCTCCAATGCTGACATGAATCAAGGGGTACCTCTGGAGGCTCCACAGGGGAGTCAGGCCTTGTCTCGAGTTGAGACTTGCACGTCCGCTTTCCTCCCGAGCTGTAGCAGCAGGGTCATGTTTCCCGTTGAGTTGACACAGGGTTCTTTGGCTTTCACTCGAGGTTTTCCCACAGGACTGAAACTCGTGCCACCGTGGTTGAATACATACTCGGTGTGACAGTTGAGGTAGTTCAGGGAAATCAGGTTCCTCTGGAGTGGTCTGAAGCATTTGAAGGTCTTTTGGAATGTTGGCACGACCCCTGGAGTTTCTCTCGACATGTACTTGGAGAACGCCTCCTCTTGAGATGAGACGGGAAGGCTGGGAATCCCTCCCTGACAAAACAGGGAAAGACTTATCACTAGCAGAGGAGGGGGAAACGGGGCTCCTCTTGAGCTGTGGAAGGACCCTCGGTGTTCCTCTCGAGTGGAGAAGTGTATGTAAGGGTACTTCTTGAGTCGTTGCAAGGATGTGAAGGAACCCTTCGAGGTTCAAGAGGGAAGGAGTGACTTCCCCCGAGATGCCCCAGCGGACAAAGGCCTCATCTCGCCAGGACGGGAGAACCTCCTTGTTTTTCTCGAGTTGTGGCAGGTTCCTCTCGAGTTAAGATGGGGATCTCAGGGAACCACCCCTGTGGCTTCAGGAAAGACCAGTCTCCACGCGAGTTGCCAGGGGCCTCTAGGGATTCCTGAGGATTCAAGGCCGGCTCCTAAGTCCTCGTCTGGAGCCTGAGGTTTCTTCTCCTGGGCTGACATGGATCGTTTTGTTCCTCTGGAGACTCCACAAAGGAGACTTGTACATGTGCTTTCCTCCCAAGATGTAGCAGCAAGTTCAACCTTCCAGTTGAGTTGACACAGGGGTCTTTGTCTTTCACTTGATGCTTTCGCACAGGGCATAAACTGGTGCCACCATGGGGTGAGTCCTTACTCGGGTTGACAGTTGAGGCTATGCTGGGAAATCAGGTTCCTCTGGAGAGGACTGAGAAATTTAGGGGTCTTTTGGAATGGTGGCATATCCCGTGGAGTTCCTCCTGAAGTTCCTGTTGAGAGCACCTCCTCTTGAGTTTCAAATGGGAATGCCGGGAATTTTTCGCTGACGAAGAATGGCAAGAACCCTCATCTCGAGTGGAGGAAGGGGAAACGGGGCTCCTCTTGAGTTGTGACGAGACCCTCGGTGTTCCTCTAAAGTGGAACAGGGTATGTCTGGGTAATTCTTGAGTCGCTGCAAGGGTGTGAATGACACGTTCGAGGTTCAAGAGGGAAAGGGTGACTTCCCCTGAGACTCGGTGGAGCACGAGGGCCTCATCTCACCTGGAGAGGAGAACCTCCTGTTTTTTCTCGAGTTGGGGCAGGTTCTTCTCGAGTTAAGACGGGGACATCTGCTTCCCACCCCTTTGGCCTCAGAAAACGGCAGTCTCCAGGCGAGTTGCGAGGGGCCTCTCAGGATTTCTGTGCAGTCAGGGCCGGCTCATAAGTCCTTGTTGGAGCCTAGGCCGGAACCTGTGATTTCCTCTCCATTGCTTATATGGACCGTGGGATTCCTCTGGAGGCTCCACAGGGGAGTCAGGCCACGCCTCCAGTGGAGACGTGCATATCTGGTTTCCTCCTGAGCCGTAGCAGCAGGGTCAGTATTCCTGTCGAATTGACACAGGATTCTTCGGCTTTCACTCAAGGCTTCCCCGCATGGCTGAAACTCGTGCCACAGTGGTGTGAGTCCATACTTGGGGTGACAGTCGAGGTAGTTCAGGGAAATCAGGTTCATCTGGAGGGGACTGAGACATTTGAAGGTCTTTTGGAAATTGTGGCACGACTCCTGGAATTTCTCTAGACTTTTCCGTTGAGAGCGCCTCCTCTTGAGATGTGACAAGATTGCCGGGAATCCTTCTCCAACGAAGTAGGGTAATGGAACCCTCATTTCGAGTGGAGAAGGGGGGAAAGTGGGCTCCTCTTGAGCTGTGGTAAGACCTTCGGTGTTCCTCTGGCATGGAGAAGGGTATGTCTTGGTACTGCTTGAGTCACTGCAAGAGTGTGAAGGACCTATTTGAGGTTCAAGAGGGAAGGGGTGACTTCCCCAGAGACACTGCAGTAAACAAGGGTCTCATCTGGTCTGGAGGAAAGAACCTCCGGGTTTTTCTCTAGTTGCAGGAGGTTCCTCTCGAGTTACAATGGGGGAGTCAGGTTCCCACCTTTGTGGCCACAGGAAAGAACAGTCTCCACGCGAGTTGCAAGAGATCTCTCGGGATTCCTGCGTAGTCAGGGCCGGCTCCTAGGTCCTCGCCTGGAGCAGAGGCCGGAACCTGAGATTTCCTCTCCAGTGCTGACATGGATTGCAGGGTTCCTCTGGAGGCTCCACAGGGGAGTCAGGCCTTGTCTCGAGTGGAGATGTGTACGTCCGCTTTCTTCACTAGCCGTAGCAGCATGGTAAAGCTTCCGCTTGAGTTGATACAGGGGTCTGTGGCTTTCCCTCGAGGCTTTCCCACATGGCTGAAACACCTGCCACTGTGGTGTGAATTGATACTCGCAGTGACGGTCAAGGCAGTGCCGGGAAATCAGGTTCCTCTGGAGTGGACTGATAACATTGTGGGTCTTTTTATACGGTGGCATGACCCCTGGAGTTCCTCGTGAATTTCATATTGAGAATGCATCCTCTTGAGACTCGATGGGAAGGTTGGGAATCCTTCCGCGATGAAGTGGGGAATGATCCCTCATCTCGAGCAGAAGAGGGGGAAACTCGGCTCCTCTTGAGCTGTGGTGGGACCCTCAGTGTTCATCTCTTGGGGAGAAGTGTATGTCTGGGTACTTCTTGATTCGCTCCAAGGGTGTGAAGGACCTCTTCAAGGTTCAAGAGGGAAGGGGTGACTTCCCCAGAGACACCATAGTGGAGAAGGGCCTCATCTCGCCTGGAGGGGGAGAACCTCCTGGTTTTTCTCGAGTGGCGGCAGGTTACTCTTGAGTTACGACAGGGAAATCTGGGACACACCCCTGTGGCCACAGGATAGGCCAGTATCGACGTGTGTTGTGAAGGGCCTTTTAGGATTCCTGCGCAGTCGTGGCCGTCTCCTAAGTCGTCATCTGAAGCCTGAGGTTTCCTCTCCAGTGCTGACATGGATCATGTACTTCCTCTGGAGGCTCCACAGGGGACTCAGGCCTTGTCTCGATTGGAGACTTGCACATCTGCTTTCCTCCCAAGCTGTAGCAGCAAGGTCAGCCTTCCCTTCGAGTTGACGCAGGGGTCTGTGGTTTTCCCTTGAGGCTTTTCCACAGGGCTGAAATAGGTTCCACCATGGGGTGAGTCCCTATTCGGGGTGAGTCCCTATTCAGGATGACAGTCGAGGCAATGTAGGGAAATCAGGTTCCTCTGGAGTGGACTGAGACATTTAGGGGTCTTTTGGAATGGTGGCATATCCCGTGGAGTTCCTCCTGAAGTTCCTGTTGAGAGTGCCTTCTCTTGAGGTGCGACAGGAATGCTGGAATCCTTCAGCGATGAAACAGGGAAAGATTTCTCATCTCGAGCGGAGGAGGGGGAAACGGGGCTCCTTTAGAGTGGTGCTGGAACCCCCGGTGTTACTCTAGAGAGGAGAAGGGTATGTCGGGGTATTTCTTGAGTCACGGCAATGGTGTGAAGGACCCCTTCAAAGTTCAAGAGGGAAAGGGTGACTTCCCCTGAGACTCTGTGGCGAATGAGGGCCTCATCTCGCCTCGAGGGGAGAACTTCCTGGTTTTTCTCGAGTTGGGACAGGTTCTTCTCAAGTTAAAATGGTGACATCTGGGAACCGCCCCTGTGACCTTAGGAAAGGCCAATCTCCACGTGAGTTGCGAGGGGATTCTTGGGATTCCTTCGCAGACAGGACCGGATCCTAAGTCTTCATCTGGAGGCGAGGCTGGAAACCGAGATTTCCTCCCCAGTGCTGATATGGATCGTGGGGTTTCTCTGGAGGCTCCACAGGGGAGTAAGGCCTCGTCTTGAGTGGAGACGTGCAGATCCACTTTCATCCCGAGCTTTAGCAGCAGGGTCAGGCTTCCTGTCAAGTTGACACAGGGATCTGTGGGTTTTCCTCGAGGCTTTCCCACAGGGCTGAAACAAGTAACACAGTAGTGTGAGACCACACCCAGGTGACATTCGAGTCAGTGCAGAGAAATCAGGTTCCTCTGCAGTGGACTGAGACATTTGTGGGTCTTTTGGAATGGTGGCACGACCACTGGATTTTTTTCATGACTTTCATGTTGAGAGTGCATCCTCTTGAGGCACGAGGAGAATGTCGGGAATTTTTCCCCTACAAAGCAGGAAAGGAACCCTCATCTCGAGAGGAGGGGAGTGAAACTGGGCCCCTCTTGATTGGTGGCTCTACCCTCAGTGTTCCTCTTGAGTGGAGAAGGGTATTTTGGTGTAATTTTTCAGTCACTGCAAGGGTGTGAAGGACCCCTTCGAGGTTCAAAAGGAAGGGTTGATTTCCCCCAAGACACCGCAGCTGACAAGGACCTCATCTCAACTGGAGGGAAGAACCTCTTGGTTTTTCTCGAGTTGGGGTAGGTTCCTCTAGAGTTAAGAAGGGGGCTTCAGGTTACTGCTCCTGTGGCCTCAAGAAAGACCAGTCTCCATGCGAGTTGCTAGGGGCCTCTACGGATTCCTGCGCAGTCGGGGCCAGCTCCTAAGTCCACGCCTGGAGCAGAGGCCGGAACCTGAGGTTTCCTCTCCAGTGCTGACATGGATCACAGGGTCCCTCCGGAGGCCCCAAAGGGGAGTCAGGCCTGGTCTCGAGTGGAGATGTGAATGTCTGCTTTCCTCCTGAGACGTAGCAGCAGGGTCAGTCTTCCCATTGAATTGACACAAGGGTCTGTGGCTTTACCTCAAGGCTTTCCTACTTGGCTGAAACACGTGCCACTGTGGTGTGAGTCCATACTCAGAGTGACAGATGAAGCATTGCAGGGAAATCAGTTTCCTCTGGAGTGGACTTAGACATTTTTGTGTCTTTTGGAATGGTGGCACGACCCCAGGAGTTCCTGTCGACTTTGCTGTGGAGAGTGTTTCTTTTTTGAGATGCGATGTGAAGGCCTGGAATCCTTCCCCCACTACGCAGGGAAAGATCCCTCATCTCGAGACACAGCAGTGGACAAGGGCCTCATGTCACCTGGAGCAAAGGACCTCCTGGTTTTTCTCGAGTTTTGGCAGATTACTCTCGAGTTATGACAGGGAACTCTGGGACCCTCTCCTGTGGCCTCAGGAAAGGCCAATATCCACGTGAATTGTGAGGGGCCTCTTAGGATTCTTGCGCAGTGGTGGCCGGCTCCTATGTCCTCATCTAGAGCCTGAGGTTCCATCTCAACTGCTGACATGGAGCATGTTGTTCCTCTGGAGGCTCCACAAGGGTATTAGGCCTCATTACGAGTGGAAACAGGCACGTCCACTTTCATCCCAAGCTTTAGCAGCATGGTCAGTTTTCCCATTGAGTTGACACGGGGATCTATCTGGGGCTTTCCTTGCAGGCTCTCCCACAGGGCTGAAACATGTACCACCATTATGTGAGACCATATCCAGGGTGACAGTCGAGGCAGTGCAGGGTAATCAGGTTCCTCTGGAGAGGACTGAGATATCTGTGGGTCTTCTGGTGTGGTGGCACGATGCCTGCAGTTCTGCATGGCTTTCATGTTGAGAGCACTTCCTCTTGATATGCCACAGGAAGGTCGGGAATCCTTCCCCAACAAAGCAGGAAAGGAACCCACATCTCGAGCGGAAGGGAGTGAAAAGTGGCTCCTTTTGAGTTGTGGTTGGACGCTCGGTGTTCCTCTCGAGTGGAGAAGGGTATTTTGGTGTACTCTTTGAGTCACTGCAAGGGTGTGAAGGACCCCTTCGAGGTTCAAGAGGGAAAGGATTACTTCCCCCAAGACGTCACAAGGGACAAGGGCCTCATCTCACCTGGAGTGGAGAACCTCTTGGTTTTTCTCCAATTGTGGCAGGTTCCTCTCGAGTTACGATGGGGGCTACAGGTTCCCGCCCCTGTAGCCTCAGGAAAGACCAGGCTGCACGTGAGTTGTGAGGGGCCTCTCAGGATTCCTGTGTATTTGGGCTGGCTCCTAAGTCCTCGCCTGGAACAGAGGCCAGAAGCTGAGTTTTCCTCTCCAGTGCTGACATGGATCGCGGGGTTCCTCTGGAGGCTCAACAGCAGAGTCAGGCCTCGTCTCGAGTGTAGATGTGCACCTCAGCCTTCCCGTTGAGTTGACACAAGGATCTGTGGCTTTCCTTCAAGGTTTTCCCACATAGCTGAAACCCGTGCCACTGGGGTGTGTGTCCATACTCAGTGTGACTGACGAGGCAGTGCAGAGAAATTAGGTCCCTCTGGAGTGTACTGAGACATTTAGGGGTTTTGAATGGTGGCATGATCCCAGGAGTTCCTCTCGACTTTGCCGTGGATAGTGCCTCCTTTTGAGATGTGACAGGAAGACTGGGAATCCTTCAGCAATGAAGCAGGGAAAGATCCCTCATCTCGAGTGGAGAAGGGGGAAATGGGACTCCTCTTGAGCTGTGGCGGGACACTCGGTGTTACTCTCACGTGGAGAGGGTAAGTTTGGGTACTTCTTGAGTCGCTGCAAGGGTGTGAAGGACATCTTCGAGATCCAAGAGGGAAGGGATGACTTCCCTGGAGACACCGCAGTGAACAAGGGCCTCATCTCTCCTGGAGGGAAGAACCTCCTGGTATTTCTCGAGTTGCGACAGGTTGCTGTCGAGTTATGACTGGGAACCTGCGACCCGCCCCTGTGGCCTCTGGAAAGTCCAGTATCCCCACGAGTTGCGATGGGCCTCTTGGGATTCCTGCATAGTAGCGACTAGCTCCTAAGTAATCATCTGGAGCCTGAGTTTTCCTCTCCATTACTGACAAGGATCATGTTGTTCCTCTGGAGGCTCCACAGGGGAGTCAGGCCTCATCTCGAGTGGAGACTTGCACATCCGCTTTCCCCCAAGCTGTAGCAGCAAGGTCAGCCTTCCAGTCGATTTGACACAGGGATCTGTGGCTTTTTCTCGAGGCTTTCCCACAGGGCTGAAACAGGTGCCACCATGGGGTGAGTCCCTACTCGGGATGACAGTCGAGGCAATGCAGTAAAATCAGGTTCCTCATAGTGGACTGAGACAGTTAGGGATCTTTTGTAATACTGGCGTATCCCGTGGATTTCCTCTTGAAGTTCCTCTTGAGTGTGCCTCCTCTTGAAATGCGACGGGAACGTCGGGAATCCTTCCCCGACGAAACAAGGAAAGAATCCTCATCTCGAGCGGAGGAGGGGGAAACGGGGCTCCTCTTGAGTGGTGGTGGAATCTCGGTGTTCCTCTAGAGAAGAGAAGGATATGTCGGGGTATTTCTTGAGTCGCTGCAATGGTGTGAAAGACCCCTTTGATGTTCAAGAGGGAAAGGGTGACTTCCCCTGAGACTCGGTGGAGGACGAGGGCCTCATCTCACCTAGAGGGGAGAATCTCCCGTTTTTTCTCGAGTTGGGCAGGATCCTCTCTAGTTAAGATCGTGACCTCTGGGGCCCACACCTGTGGCCTCAGGAAAGGCCAGTCTGCACGAGAGTTGCTAGGGGACTCTTGGAATTCCTGTGCAGTCGGGGCTGGCTCCTAAGTCCTTGTTTGTAGTCAAGGCTGGAACGTGAGGTTTCCTCTCTAGTGCTGATATGGAANTCACTTTCATCAAGAGGCTCTTTAGTTCTTCTTCGATTTCTGCCATAAGGGTGGTGTCATCTGCATATCTCAGGTTATTGTTATTTCTCCTGACGATCTTAATTCCAGCTTGTACTTCATCCATCCCAGTGTTTCTCATGATGTACTCTGCATATAAGTGAAATAAGCAGGGTGACAATATACAGCCTTGAGATACTCCCAATTTGGAACCAGTCTGTTGTTCCATGTTGAGTTCTAAATGTTGCTTCCTGACCTGTATACAGGTTTCTCAAGAGGCAGGTCAGGTCATCTGGTATTTCCATCTCTTTTAGAATTTTCCAGTTTATTGTGATCCACACAGGCTTTGGCATAGTCAATAAAGCAGAAATAGATGTTTTTCTGGATCANATGTTGCTTCCTGACCTGTATACAGGTTTCTCAAGAGGCAGGTCAGGTCATCTGGTATTTCCATCTCTTTTAGAATTTTCCAGTTTATTGTGATCCACACAGGCTTTGGCATAGTCAATAAAGCAGAAATAGATGTTTTTCTGGATCACATAAGTTCCAGCCTACCAATCAGAAGAAGGACTAACAATCAGAGAGCCAACAGAATAATCCTAATTTGAGGCCAAGGAGAAAACTAATGTCTGAACTCAGGTAGAAGAAGCAAATATTCCTTTCCTCCATCTTTTAGTTCTTTTTTGTACCATCAACTGATTGTATGAGGCCCACCTACATTGGTAGGCCAATCTGCTTTACTCAGTCTCTAGATTCAAATGTTAGTCTCAACCAGAATATATGTATATACAATATATATATGTATATATATATATACACACAATGGAATATATACACATTCCATACACAATGGGATATTACTCAGTCATAAGAAATGAAGATGAATGAAGAAAAAAAAAAGGAAAAACAATGAAGTTTTGCCATTTGCAGCAACATGGATAGTCCTAGAGATTATCATACNAGTGCAGGGAAATCAGGTTCCTCTGGAGAGGACTGAGATATCTGTGGGTCTTCTGGTGTGGTGGCACGACGCCTGTAGGTCCTCGTGGCTTTCACGTTGAGAGCGATTCCTCTTGAGACGCCACAGGAAGGTCGGGAATCCTTCCCCAACAAAGCAGGAAAGGAATCTGCATCTCGAACGGAGGGGAGTGAAAAGAGTTCCTCTTGAGTTGTGGCTGAACCCTCCGTGTTCCTCTGGAGTGGAGAAGGGTATTTCAGTGTAATATTTGAGTCGTTGCAAGGATGTGAAGGATCCCGTTGAAGCTAAAGAAGGAAGGGATTACTTCCCCCGAGATGACGCACCTGACAAGGGCCTCATCTCGCCTGGAGGGGAGAACCTCCTGGTTTTTCTCGAGTTGCAGCAGGTTTCTCTTGAATTACAGCANTGCAAGGATGTGAAGGATCCCGTTGAAGCTAAAGAAGGAAGGGATTACTTCCCCCGAGATGACGCACCTGACAAGGGCCTCATCTCGCCTGGAGGGGAGAACCTCCTGGTTTTTCTCGAGTTGCAGCAGGTTTCTCTTGAATTACAGCAGGGGCTTCAGGTTCCCGCCCCTGTGACCTGAGAGAAGACAAGTCTACACGTGACTTGCGAGGGGCCTCTCGGGATTCCTGCGCAGTCGGGGCCAGCTCCTAAGTCCTCGCCTGGAGCAGAGGGCGGAACCTGAGGTTTCCTCTCCAGTGCTTACATGGATCAGGGGGTTCCACTGGAGGCTTCACAGGGTAGTCAGGCCTCGTCTCGAGTGAAGATGTGCACGTCCGCTTTCCTCCTGTGCCGTAGCAGCAGGAACAGTCTTCCCGTTGAGTTGACTCAGGGGTCTGTGTCTTTCCCTCGAGGCTTTCCCACCTGGCTTAAATCCGTGCCACTGTGGTGTGAGTCCATACTTAGGGTGACTGACGAGGCAGTGCAGGGAAATCAGGTCCCTCTGGAGTGGGCTCAGACATTTAGGAGTTTTGGAATGGTGGCACGACCCCAGGGGTTCCTCTAGACTTTTCCATGTATAGCGCCTCCTTTTGATATGCGACAGGAAGGCCGGGAATCCTTCCCTGATGAAGCAGGGAAAGATCCCTCATCTCGAGCGGAGGAGGGGGAAACGGGGCTCCTCTTGAGCTGTGATGGGACCCTCGGGGTTCCCCTCGCGTGGAGAAGGATAAGTTTGGATACTTCTTGAGTCGCTGCAAGGGTGTGAAGGACGTCTTCAAGGTTCAAGAGGGAAGGGTGACTTCCTGGAGACACCGCAGTGGACAAGGGCCTCATTTACCCTGGAGGGGAGAACCTCCTGGTTTTTCTCGAGTTGCGACTGGTTACTGTCGAGTTACGACAGAGAACTCTGGGATCCCCTTTTGTGGCCTCCGGAAAGTCCAGTAACCACGAGAGTTGTGATAGGCCTCTTGGGATTTTTGTGCAGTCATGGCTGGCTCCTAAGTACTCGTCTGGAGCCTAAATTTTCCTCTCCAATACTGACAAGGATTTCTGGTTTCCTCTGGAGGCTCCACAGGGAGTCAGGCCTGGTCTTGTGTGGTTATGTGTACATCTGCTTTCCTGCCGAGCCATAGCAGCAGGGTCAGTCTTCCCGTTGAGTTGACACAGGGGTCTGTATCTTTCCCTCGAGGCTTTCCCACCTGGCTGAAACACGTGCCACTGTGTTGTGAGTCCATACTCAGGGTGACAGATGCGGCATTGAAGGGAAATCAGGTTCCTCTGGAGTGAACTGAGACATCTGTGGGTCTTTTGGTATGGTTGCATGATCCCAGGAATTCTGCTCGACTTTGTCGTGGAGAGCACTTCCTCTTGAGATGCGATGGGAAGGTCTGGAATTCTTCCCTGATGAAGCAGGAAAAGATCCCTCATCTTGAACGGAGGAGGGGAAAACTGGGCTCCTCTTGAGCTGTGGCAGTAACCTCGGTGTTCTTCTCGCATGGAGAAGGGTATGTTGGGGTAATTCTTGAGTCCCAACAAGGGTGTGAAGGACCTCTTCGAGGTTCAAGAGGGAAGGGGTGACTTCCACCGAGACGCCACAGCTGACAAAGGACTCATCTCGCCTGCAGGGAAGAACCTCCTGGTTTTTCTCAAGTTAGGGCAGGTTCCTCTCAATTTATGATGGGGGATTCAGATTCCCGCCCCTGTGTCCTCAGGAAAGACCATTCTCCACACGACTTGTGAGGGGCCTCTCAGGATTCCTCAACAGTCAGTGCAAGCTCCTAAGTCCTCGCCTGGAGCAGAGGCCGTAATCTGAGGTTTCCTCTCCAGTGCTGATATTAATCTTGGGGTTCCTCTGGAGGCTCCACAGGAGGATCAGGCCTCCTCTCGAGTGGAGATGTCCACGTCCGATTTTCTCACGAGCCTTAGCAGCAGGGACAGGCTTCCCTTTGAGTTGACACAGGGGTTTGTTCCTTTCCCTCAAGGTTTTCCCACATGGCTGAAACACGTACCACTGTGGTGTGAGTCCATACTCGGGGTGACAGATGAGGCACTTCAGGGAAATTAGGTTACTCTGGAGTGGACTGAGACATTTAGTGGTCTTTTGGAATGGTGTCACGACCCCAGGAGTTCCTCTCGACTTTGCCATGGAGAGTGCCTCCTCTTGAGATGTGACAGAAAGGTCAGGAATCCTTCCTGGACGATGCAGGGAAAGATCCCTCATCTCAAACGGAGGAGGGGGAAACTGGGCTCCTCTTGAGCTGAAGTGGGACCATTGGTGTTCCTCTCAGGTGGAGAAGAGTATGTCAGGGTACTTCTTGAGTCCCTGCAAGGGTGTGAAATAACTCTTCAAGGTTCAAGAGGGAAGGGGTGACTTCCCCTGAGACGCTGTAGCTGACAAGTTTCTCATCTCACCTGGAGGGGAAAACTTCCTGGTTTTTCTTGCGTTGGGGCAGCTTCCTCTCGAGTTATGATGGGGGCTTCAGATTCCCGCCCCTGTGTCCTCAGGAAAGACCAGGCTCCTCACGATGTGTGAGGGGCCGCTCGGGATTCCTGCGCAGTCGGGATTGGCTCCTAAATCCCTGCCTGGAGCATAGGGCGGAACCTGGGGTTTCCTCTCCAGTGCTCACATGGATCGCAGGGTTCCTCTGGAGTCTCCAAAGGGGAGTCAGGCCTCGTCTCAAGTGAAGATATGCAGGACCGCTTTTCTCCTGTTCCATAGCAGTATGGTCATGCTTCCCATTGAATTGACACAGAGTTCTGTGTCTTTCCCTCGAGGCTTTCCCACATGGCTAAAACACGTGCCACTGTGGTGTGTGTCCATACTCAGGGTGACAGATGAGACATTTAAGGAAAATCAGGTTCCTCTGGAGTGGACTGAGACATTTAGGGGTCTTTTGGAATGGTGGCACGACCCCAGGAGTTCTACTCGGGTTTGCCGTGGAGAGCACCTCCTCTTGAGATGCAACAGGAAGGCTGGGAATCCTTCCCCGACGAAGCAGGGAAAGATCCCTCATCTCAAACGGAGGAGGATGAAACTGGGCTCCTCTTGAGCTGTGGTGGGACCCTCGATGTTCCTGTCGCGTGGAGAAGGGTATGTCTGGATACTTCTTGAGTCCCTGCAAGGGTGTGAAGGACCTCTTCGAGATTCAAGATGGAAGGGGTGACTTCCCCGGAGACACCGCAGTGGACAAGGGCCTCATCTCGCCTGGAGGGGAGAACCTCCTGATTTTTCTCGAGTTGCGGCAGGTTACTCTCGAGTTAAAACAGGAAAATCTGGGATCCGCCCTTGTGGCCTCAGGAAAGGCCAGTATCCACGCGAGTTGCCAGGGGCCTCTTGGGATTCCGGTGCAGTCACGGCCGGTTCCAAAGTCCTCGTCTGTAGCCTGTGGTTTCCTCCCCAATCCTGACATGGATCGAGGGTTTCCTCTGGAGGCTCCAAATGGGAGTCAGGCCTCGTCTCTAGGGGAGATGTGCATGTACACTTTCCAGACGAGCCATAGCAGCAGGGTCAGTCTTCCCGTTGAGTTGACACAGAGGTCTGTGTCCTTCCCTCGAGGCTTTCCCACATGGCTGAAACACGTACCACTGTGGTGTGAGTCCATACTCGGGGTGACAGAGGAGGCATTGAAGGGAAATCAGGTTCCTCTGGAGTGAACTGGACATTTAGGAGTCTTTTGGAATGGTGGCATGATCCCAGGAGTCCAGCTCGACTTTGGCATGGAGAGGGCCTCCACTTGAGATGCGACGGGAAGGTCGGGAATCCTTATCATTCAAAGCAGGGANTCTTCCTGAGCTGTAGCAGCAGTGTCAGACTTCTCATCGAGTTGACACAGGAATATGTGGCTTTCCCTAGAGGCTTTCCCACAGGGCTTTCACACGTGCCACCGTGGTGTGAGTCAATACTCGGGGTGACAGTCGAGGCAGCGCAGGGAAATCAGGTTCCTCTGGAGTGGACTTAGACTTTTGGGGGTCTTTTGGAATGGTGGCACGACACCTGGAGTTCCTCATGACTTTCATGTTGAGAGCGCCTACTCTTGAGACACGACAGGAAGGTCGGGAATCCTTACCGGAAAAAGAAGCAAAGGAACCCTAATCTCGAGTGGATGGGAGGGAAACGGGTTTCATTTTGACTTGTGGCTGGACACTCCGTGTTTCTCTGTATTGGAGAAGGGTATTTCAGTGTATTATTTGAGTCATTGCAAGGATGTGAAGGACTCCATCACAGCTAAAGAGGGAAGGGATTACTTCTCCCGAGAAGCCACAGCTGACAAACGCCACGTCTCGCCTGGAGGGGAGAAGCGCCTGGTTTTTTCTCGAGTTGCAGCAGGTTTCTCTGGAATTACAACGGGGGCTTCAGGTTCCCGCCCCTGTGACCTGAGAGAAGACAAGTCTACACGTGACTTGCGAGGGGCCTCTCGGGATTCCTGCGCAGTCGGGGCCAGCTCCTTAGTCCTCGCCTGGAGCAGAGGGCGGAACCTGAAGTTTCCTCTTCAGTGCCTACATGGATTGGGGGGTTCCACTGGAGGCTTCACAGGGTAGTCAAGCCTCGTCTCGAGTGAAGATGTGCACGTCCGCTTTTCTCCCATGACGTAGCAGCAGGGACAGTCTTCCCGTTGAGTTGACTCAGGGGTCTGTGTCTTTCCCTTGAGACCTTCCCTCCTGGCTGAAACACGTGCCACTGTGGTGTGAGTCCATACTTAGGGTGACAGGCGAGGCATTGCAGGGAAATCAGGTTCCTCTGGAGTAGACTGACATTTAGGGGTCTTTTGGAATGGTGGCATGAGCCCAGGAGTTCTACTCTAGTTTGACGTGGAGAACGCCTCCTGTTGAGATGTGACGGGAAGACCGGGAATCCTTCCCCGACGAAGCAGGGAAAGATCCCTCCTCTCGAGCGGAGGAGGATGAAACTGGGCTCCTCTTGAGCTGTGGCGGGACCCTCGGTGTTACTGTCACCTGGAGAAGTGTATGTCTGGATACTTCTTGATTCCCTGCAAGGCTGTGAAGGAACTCTTCGAGGTTCAAGATGGAAGGGTTGACTTCCCCGGAGACACCACAGTGGACAAGGGCCTCATTTTGCCTGGAGGGAAGTACCTCCTGATTTTTCTCGAGTTGCGGCAGGTTACTCTCGAGTTATGACAGGGAACTCTGGGGCCCACCTCTGTGGACTCAGGAAAGGCCAGTATCCACTCCAGTTGCGAGGGGGCTCTTGGAATTCCTTTGCAATCACGGCCGGCTCCTAATTCCTCATCTGGAACCTGAGGTTTCCTCTTCGGTGCTGACATGGATCATGTTGTTCCTCTGGAGGCTCCACAGGTGTATCAGGCCTCATCTCAATTGGAGACTTGCACATCCGCTTTCCTGCCAAGGTGTTGCAGCATGGTCACCCTTCCAGTGGAGTTGACGCTGGGATCTGGGGTTTTCCCTGGAGGCTTTCCCACAGGGCTGAAACAGGTGCCACCATGGGGCGAGTCCCTACTCAGGGCGACAGTTGAAGCAATGCAGGGAAATCAGGTTCCTCTGGAGTGGACTGAGACAACAGGGGTCTTTTGGAATGGTGGCACGTCCCCTGGAGTTCCTCTCGAGGTTCCTGTTGAGAGTGCATCCTCTTGAGATATGACAGGAGCCCGGGAATCCTTCACCGAGGATACAGGAAAATAATCCTCATATCGAGTGGAGGAGGGGGAAACGGGTCTCCTTTTAAGTGGTACTGGAACCCTCGGTGTTCCTCTATAGATGAGAAGGTTATGTCGGGGTATTTCTTGAGTCACTGCAAGGGTGTGACGGACCGCTTTGAGGTTCAACAGGGAAAGGGTGACTTCCCCTGAGACTCAGCGGAGAACGAGGGCCTCATCTTGCCTGCAGGGGAGAACATTCTGGTTTTTCTCCAATTGGGACAGGTTCCTCTCATGTTAAGACGGGGACCACTTTAATCCACCCTTGTGACCTCAGAAAAGGCCAATCTCTGCGCAACTTGCGAGGGGACTCTTGGGATTCCTGTGCAGTCGGGACCGGCCCCTATAGCCTCGTCTGGATTCAAGGCTGGGCCTGAGGTTTCCTCTCCAGTGCTGATATGGATCGTGGGGTTCCTCTGGAGGCTCCACTGGAGTGTAAGGCCTCATCTCGAGTGGAGACGTGCACGTCCACTTTCATCCCGAGCTTTAGACTCAGGGTCAGGCTTCCCGTCAAGGTGAAACAGGGATCTGTGGCTTTCCCTTGAGCCTTTCCTACAGGTCTTAAACACTTTACACCGTAGTGTGAGACCATAGCCGGGGTGACTGTCGAGGCAATGCAGGGAAATCAGGTTCCTCTAGAGTGG
The DNA here is from genome assembly GCA_006410875.1 of Neotragus pygmaeus. NCBI lineage: Eukaryota > Metazoa > Chordata > Mammalia > Artiodactyla > Bovidae > Neotragus > Neotragus pygmaeus. Next base: position 31,880 of record SJYV01002321.1, on the reverse strand, counting down.
ACTGAGACATTTCTGGGTCTTTTGGAATGGTGGAATGATCCCTGGAGTTCCTCGTAACATTCATGTTGACAGCGCCTCCTCTTGACATGTGACAGGAAGGTCGGGAATCCTTCCCCTACAAAGCTGGAAAGGAACCCTCATCTCGAGTGGAGGGGAGTGAAACGGGGCTCCTCTTGAATTGTGGCTGGACCCTCGGTGTTCCTCTCGAGTGGAGAAGGGTATTTCAGTGAACTTTTTGAGTCTCTGCAAGGGTGTGATAGAGCCCCTCAAGGTTCAAGAGGGAAGGGGTTACTTCCTCCGAGACGCTGCAGCTGACAATTGCCTCATCTCGCCTGGAGGGGAGAACCTCCTGGTTTTTCTAGAGTTGGGGCAGGTTCCTTTCGAGTTATGACTGGGGTTTCAGGTTCCGGCCCCTGTGGCCTCAGGAAAGACCAGTCTCCACACGACTTGTGAGGAGACTCTAGGGATTGCTGCCCAGTCGGGGCCGGCTCCTTAGTCCTCAGCTGGAGCAGAGGCCGACACCTGAGGTTTCCTCTCCAGTGCTGACATGGATCGCGGGGTTCCTCTGGAGGCTCCACAGGGGAGTCAGGCCTCATCTCGAGTGGAGATGTGCACATCCGCTTTCTTCACAAGCCATAGCAGTAGGGTCAGGCTTCCCCTTGAGTTGACACACGAGTCTGTGGCTTTCCCTCGAGGCTTTCCCACATGCCTGAAACATGTGCCACTGTGGTGTGAGTCCATATTCGTGGTGACAGAAGAAGCATTGCAGGGAAATCAGGTTCCTCTGGAGTGGACTGAGACAATTAGGGGTCTTTTCGTATGGTGGCATGATCCCAGGAGTTCTACTCAAGTTTGGGGTGGAGAGCGCTTCCTCTTGAGATGCGACGAAAAGGCTGGGAATCCTTCCCTGAAGAAGCAGGGAAAGATCCCTCATCTCGAGCAGAGGAGGATGAAACTGGGCTCCTCTAGAACTATGGCGGGACCCTTGATGTTCCTCTCTTGTGGAGAAGGGTATGTCCCGGTCCTTCTTGAGTAGCTACAAGGGTGTGAAGGACCTCTTCGAGGTTCAAGAGGGGATGGGTGACTTCACCATAGACAACGCAGTGGACAAGGGCCTCATCTCTCCTGGAAGGGAGAACCTCCAGGTTTTTCTCGAGTTGTGATAGGTTTCTCTCGAGTTACGACAGGGCACTCTGGGACCCGCCTCTGTGGCCTCAGGAAAGGCCATTATCCACGTGAGTTGCAAGGGGGCTCTTGGGATTCCTGTGAAGTAGTGGCTGGCTCCTAAGTACTCGTCTGTAGCCTGAGGTTTCCTCTCCAGTGCTGACATACATCGTGGGATTCCTCTGGAGGCTCCACAGGTGAGTCAGGCCTCATCTCGAGTGGAGACCTGCACATCCGCTTTCCTCCCAAGCTGTAGGAGCAAGGTCAGCCTTCCAGTCAAGTTGGCACAGGGGTCTTTAGCTTTCCCTCCAGGCTTTCCCATAGGGCTGAAACAGGTGCCACCATGGGGTGAGTCCGTACTTGGGTGACATTCGAGGCAATTTGTAGAGTGGACTGAGACATTTAGTGGTCTTTTGGAATGGTGGCATGTCCCCTGGAGTTCCTCTCGAAGTTCCTGTTGAGAGCACCTCCTCTTGAGATGCGACGGGAATGCTGGGAATCCATCCCAATGAAACAGGGAAAGAATCCTCATCTCGAGTGGAGGAGGGGGAAACGGGTCTCCTCTTGAGTGGTGCTGGAACCCTCAGTGTTCCTCTAGTGAGGAGAAGGATATGTTGGGGTAATTCTTGAGTCAATGCAAGGGTGTGAAGAACCCCTTCGAGGTTCAAGAGGGAAAGGATGACTTCCCTTGAGACTTGTCAGAGGACGAGGGCCTCATTTCGCCTGCAGGGGAGAACATCCTGGTTTTCCTCGAGTAGAGGCAGGTTACTTTCAAGTTACGATCGTTACCTCTGGGACCCACCCGTGTGGCCTCAGGAAAGACCAATCTCCACGCAAGTTGTGAGGGGACTCTCGGGATTCCTGCGCAGTCGGGTCTGGCTCCTAAGTCCTCGTCTGGATCCGAGGATGGACCTTAGGTTTCAAATCCAGTGCTGATATGGATCATGGGGTTCCTCTGGAGGCTCCACTGGGGTGTCAGGCCTCGTCTCGGGTGGAGACGTGTACGTCCGCTTTCATCCTGAGCTTTAGACTCAGGGTCAGTCTTCCCGTCCAGGTGACACAAGGATCTGTGTCTTTCCCTCGAGCCTTTCCCACAGGGCTGAAACACCTACCACCATGTTGTGAGACCATAGCCGGGATGACGGTCGAGGCAGTGCAGGAAAATCAGGTTCCTCTAGAGTGGACTGAGACATTTCTGGGTCTTTTGGAATGGTAGAATGTCCCCTGGAGTTCCTCGTGACATTCATGTTGAGAGCGCCTCCTCTTGGGAAACGACAGGAATGTCGGGAATCCTTCCCCTACAAAGCAGGAAAGGAACCCTCATCTCGAGTGGAGGGGAGTGAAACGGGGCTCCTCCTGAGTTGTGGCTGGATCCTCGGTGTTCCTCTCAAGTGGAGAAGGGTATTTTGGTGCACCTTTTCCAGTCACTGCAAGGGTGTGATGGAGCCCCTCGAGGTTCAAGAGGGAAGGGGTTACTTCCCGAGACTCAGTGGCAAACGAGGGCCTCATTTGGCCTGGAGGGGAGAACTTCCTCTTTTTTCTCGAGTAGGGGCAGGTTACTTTCAAGTTACGATGGGGACCTCTGAGACCCACCGGTGTGACTCCGGAAAGGCCAATCGCCATGAGAGTTTTGAGGGGACTCTCGGGATTTCTGCGCATTCGGGGCCGGCTCCTAAGTCTTCACCTGGAGAAGACAGCAGAACCTGAGGTTTCCTCTCCAGTGCTGACATGGATCACGGGGTTCCTCTGGAGGCTCCACAGGGGAGTCAGGCCTCGTCTCGAGTGGAGACGTGTACGTCAGCTTTCCTACTGAGCTGTAGCAGCAGAATCAGGCTTCCCATCTAGTTAAAACCGAAGTCTGTTGCTTTCCCTCGAGACATTCCCACAGGGCTGAAACACGTACCACCATGGTGTGAGACCATACCTGGTGTCACAGTTGAGGAAGTGCAGGTTAATCAGGTTCCTCTGGAGTTGAATGAGACATTTGTGGGTCTTTTGGAATGGTGGCATGACACCTGGAGTTCCTCGTGACTTTCATGTTGAGAGCAACTCCTCTTGAGAGGCAATGGGAAGGTCGGGAATCCTTCCCAGACAAAGCAGGAAAGGAACTCTCATCTTAAGTGGAGGGGAGAGAAACGGGGCTCCTCTTGAATGGTGGCTGGACCCTCGGTGTTCCTCTCGAGTGGAGAAGGGTATTTCGTTGTACTTTTTGAGTCACTACAAGGGTATAAATGACCCCTTTGAGGATCAAGAGGAAAGGGGTTAGTTCCCCTGAGACGCCACAGCTGACAAGGGCCTCTTCTCGCCTGGAGGGGAGAACCTCCTGGTTTGTCTCGAGTTGCAGCAGGTTCCTCTCGAGTTATGACAGTGACATCTGGTTCCCAGCCCTGTGGCCTCTGGAAAGAACAGTCTCCATGCATGTTAGGAGGGCCCTCTTGATTCTTGCGCAGTCAGGGCCGGCTCCTAAGTTCTTGCCTGAAACAGAGGCCAGAACCTGAGGTTTCCTCTCCAGTGCTGACAAAGATTGCGGGGTTCCACTGGAGGCTCCACTGAGCAGTCAGTCCTTGTCTCAAGTGAAAATGTGCACGTCTGCTTTCTTCACGATCCGTAGCAGCATGGTCATACTTCCCCTTGAGTTGTCACAGGGATCTGTGGCTTTCCCTCAAGGCTTTCCCACATGGCTGAAACACATGCCACTGTGGTGTGAGTCTATACTCGGGGTGACAGACGAGGCATTGCAGGGAAATCAGGTTCCTCAGGAGTGGACTGAGACATTTAGGCGTGTTTTGGAATGGTGGAAAGACCCCACGAGTTCCTCTCGACTTTGCCGTGGAGAGCGGCTCTCCTTGAGCTGTGAAGGGAAGGCTGGGAATTCTTTCCTGATGAAGCAGGGAAAGATCCCTCATCTAGTATGGAGGAGGTAGAAACTGGGCTCCTCTTGAGCTGAGGTGGGACCCTCGGGTTTTCTCACCCATGGGGAAGGGTATGTCTGAGTACTTCTTGTGTCGCAGCAAGGGTGTGAAGGACCTCTTTGAGGTTCAAGAGGGAAGGGGTGACTTCCCCGGACACACTGCAGTGGACAAAGGCCTCATCTCGCCTGGAGGGGAGAACCTCATGGTTTTTCTCGAGTTGCGGCAGTTTACGCTCGAGTTACAACAGGTAGTCTGGGAACCGCCCCTGTGTACTCAAGAAAGGCCAGTATCCACGCAAGTTGCAAGGGGCCTCTTGGGATCCCTGCGCAGTTGCGGCCGGCTCCTAAGTCCTCGTCTGGAGCCTGAGGTTTCCTCTCCAGGACTGACATGGATCATGTGGTTCCTCTGGTGGCTCCACAAGGGAGTCAGGCCTCGTCTCCTGTGGAGATTTGCACATCCACTTTCCTCCCAAGCTGTAGCAGCAAGGTCAACCTTCAAGTCGAGTTGACACAGGGGTCTGTTGCTTTCCCTCGAGGCTTTCCCACAGGGCTGAAACAGGTGCCACCATGGGATGAGTCCCTACTCGGGGTGACAGTCGAGGCAATGCAGGGAAATCATGTTCCCTTGGAGTGGACTGAGATATTTACGGGTCTTATGGAATGGTCGAAAGTTTCCTGGAGTTCCTCTCGAAGTTCCTGTTGAGAGTGCCTCCTCTTGAAATGCGATGGGAACGCCAAGAATCCTTCCCCGACGAAACAGGGAAAGAACCCTCATCTCGAGCGGAGGAGGCAGAAACTGGGCTCCTCTTGAGCTGTGGCAGGACCCTCGGGTTTCTCACATGTGGGGAAGGGTATGTCTGCATAATTCTTGTGTCGCTACAAGGGTGTGAAAGACCTCTTCGAGGTTCAAGAGGGAAGAGGTGACTTCCACGGAGACACCACAGTGGACAAGGGCCTCATCTCGCCTTGAAGGAAGAACCTCCTGGTTTTTCTCGAGTTGGGGCAGGTTACTCTCAAGTTAAGATGGCGACCACTAGCACCCATCCCTGTGGCCTCAGGAAAGGCCAGTCTCCACGCCAATGGCTAATGGAAACTCATGATTCCTGCGCACTCAGGGCCGGCTCCTAAGTCCTCATCTGGAGCTAAGGCTGGAACCTGAGGTTTCCTCTCTAGTGCTCATTTGGAATGTGAAGTTCCTCTGGAGGCTCCACAGGAGAGTTAGGAATTGTCTCGAGTGGAGATGTGCACATCCACTTTCTTCCTGATCTTTAGCAGAAGGGTCAGGCTTCCCATCGAGTTGACACAGGGATCTGTGGCTTTCCTTCGAAGCTTTCCCACAGGGCTAAAACACGTACCACCATGGTGTGAGACCATACCCGGGGTGACATTTGAGGCAGTGAAGGGAAATCAGATTCCTCTGGAGTGAACTGAGATATTTGTGGGTCTTCTGAATGGTGGCACGATACCTGGAGTTCCTCGTGATTTTCATGTTGAGACTGACTCCTCTTGAGACCTGATGGGAAGGTCGGGAATCCTTCCCCAACAAAGCAGGAAAGGAACCCTCATTTCGAGTGGACGGGAGTGAAACGGGGCTCCTCTTGAGTGGTGGCTGAACCCTCGTTGCTCCTCTCGAGTGGAGAAAGGTATTTTGGTGTATTTTTTGAGTCGCTGCAAGGGTGTGAAGAACCCCTTTGAGGTTCAAGAGGGAAGGGTTTACTTCCCCCAAGACACTGCAGCTGACAAGGGCCTCATCTCGCCTGGAGGGGAAAAGCTCCTGGTTTTTCTCGCGTTGCAGCAGGTCCTCTTGAGTTACGACAGTGGCTTCTGGTTCCCGCCCCTGTGGCCTCCGGAAAGAACAGCCTCCACGTAAGTTTCGAGGGCCCTCTCGGGATTCTTGTGTAGCTGGGCCCGGCTCCTAAGTCCTCGCCTGGAACAGAGGCCGGAACCTGAGTTTTCCTCTCCAGTGCTGACATGGATCACGGGGTTCCTCTGGAGGCTCCACAGGGAAGTCAGGACCCATTTCAAGTGGAAATTTGCACGTCTGCTTTCTTCACGATCCAGAGCAGCACGGTCATGCTTCCCGTTGAGTTGACACAGGGGTCTGTGGCTTTCCCTCGAGGCTTACCCACATGGCTGTAACACATGCCACTGTGGTGTGAGTCCATCCTCGGGGTGCCAGACGAGGCATTGCAAGGAAATCAGGTTCCTCTGGAGTGGACTGAGACATTTAGGGGTCTTTTGCAATGATGGCATGAACTCACGAGTTCCTCTCCACTTTGCTGTGTAGAGAGGCTCCTCTTAAGCTGGGAAGGGAAGGCCGGGAATCCTTCCCTGAAGAAGCAGGGAAAGATCCCTCATCTCGATTGGAGGAGGTGGAAACAGGGCTCCTCTTGAGCTGTGGCGGGACGCCTGGGGTTCCACACCCATTGGGAAGGGTATGTCTGGGTACTTCTTGTATCACTGCAAGGGTGTGAAGGATCTCTTCGAGGTTCAAGAGGGAAGGGGTGACTTCCCCAGAGACACCTCAGTGGACAAGGGCCTCATCTCGCCTGGAGGGGAGAACCTCCTGGTTTTTCTTGAGTTGATGCAGGTTCCTCTCGAGTTAGGAATGTGGCTTTTGGATCCTGCCCCTGTGGCCTTAGGAAAGACCAGTCTCCACGCAAGTTGGGAGGGGCCTCTCGGGATTCCTGCACAGTCGGGGCTGGCTCCTAAGTCCTCGTCTGGAGCTGAGGCTGGAACCTGAGGTTTCATCTTTAGTGTGGATATTGAACTTGGAGTTCCTCTGGAGGCTCCACAGGGGAGACAGCACTCATCTCGAGTGGAGACGTGCATGTTCACTGTCACCCCGAGGTTTAGCAGCAGGGTCAGGCTTCCCATCGAGTTGACACCGGGATCTGTGGCTTTCCCTTGAGGCTTTCCCACAGGGCTGAAACACGTACCACCGTGGTGTGATACCATACCCAGGTGACAGTTGAGGCAGTGCAGGGAAATCAGATTCCTCTGAAGTGGACTGAGACATTTGTGGGTCTTTTGGAATGGTGGCAGGACACCCGGAGTTCCTCATGACTTTCATGTTGAGAGCACCTCCTCTTGAGACGCGACGGGAAGATAGAGAATCCTTCCTGGACAAAACAGGAAAGGAACTCTCATCTTGAGTGGAGGTGAGAGAAACGGGGCTCCTCTTGAATGGTGGCTGGCCCCTCGGTGATCCTCTCCAGTGGAGAAGGGTATTTCAGTGTATTATTTGAGTCACTGCAAGGGTGTGGATGACCCCTTTGAGGTTCAAGAGGGAAGGGGTTACTTCCCCCGAGACTCCACAGCTGACAAGGGCCTCATCTCGCCTGAAGGGGAGAACATCCTGGTTTTTCTCAAGTTGAGGCAGGTTCCTCTCGAGTTATGACGTTGGCTTCTGGTTCCCGCCCCTGTGGCTTCCGGAATGAACAGTCTCCACGCGAGTTGCGAGGGCCCTCTCGGGATTCTTGCGCAGGTGGGTCTGTCTCCTAAGTCCTCACCTGGAGCAGAGGCCGGAACCTAAGATTTCCTCTCCAGTGCTGACATGGATCATGGTGATCCTCTGGAGGCTCCATAGTGAAGTCAGACCTCGTCTCAAGTACAGATGTGCACGTCCGCTTTCTTCACAATCCATAACAGCATGATCAGGCTTCCCCTTGACTTGACACAGGGGTCTGTGGCTTTCCTTCGAGGCTTTTCCACATGGCTGAAACACATGCCACTGTGGTGTGAGTCCATACTCGGGGTGACAGATGAGGCACTGCAGGGAAATCAGGTTCCTCTGGAGTGGACTGAGACATTTAGGGGTCTTTTGGAATGGTGTAATGACCCCATGAGTTGCTCTCAACTTTGCCGTGGAGAGTGGCTCCTCTTGAGCTGCAAAAGGAATGCTGGGAATCCGTCCCTGAAGAAGCAGGGAAAGATCTCTCATCTCGAGAGGAGGAGGGGGATACGGGGCTCCTCTTGAGTGGTGATGGAACCCTAGGTGTTCCTCTAGATTGAAGAAGGGCATGTTGGTGTATTTCTTCTGTGGATGCAAGGGTGTTAAGGATCCATTCGAAGTTCAAAAGGGAAAGGGTTACTTCCACCAAGACTCAGTGGAGGACGAGGGCCTCATCTGGCCTGGAGGGAAGAACCCTCTGGTTTTTCTTGAGTTGGGGCAGGTTACTTTCAAGTCAAGATGGGGACCTCTCAGACCCTTCCCTGTGGCCTTAGGAAAGACCAGTCACCACGCAAATGGCTAAGGGACACTCGGTATTCCTGCTCAGTCGGGGCTGGCTCCTAAGTCCTCGTCTAGAGCTGAGGCTGGAACCTGAGTTTTTCTGTCTAGTGCTGAAATGGAACGTGAGGTTCCTCTGGTTGCTCCTCAGGGGAGTCAGGACTCGTCTCGAGTGGAGACATACAGGTCCACTTTATTCCGAGCTTTAGCAGCAGGGTCAGTTTTCCAGTCGAGTTGACACAGGGATCTGTGGCTTTCCCTCGAGGCTTTCCCACAGGGCTGAAACACGTACCACCGTGGTGTGAGACCATACCCAGAGTGACACTCGAGGCAGTTCAGGGAAATCAGATTCTTCTGGAGTGGACTGAGACACTTGTGGGTATTTTGAATTGATGGCATGACACCTGGAGTTCCTCATGACTTTCATGTTGAGAGCACCTCCTCTTGAGACATGATGGGAAGGTCGGGAATTCTTCCTAAACAAAGCAGGAAAGGAACCCTCATCTTGAGTGGAGGGAAATGAAAAGGGCTCCTCTTGAGTGGTGGCTGGACCGTCGGTGTTCTTCTCGAGTGGAGAAGGGTATTTTGGTGTACTTTTGGAGTCACTGCAAGGGTGTGAAGGACCCCTTCGAGGTTCAAGAGGGAAGGGGTTACTTGCCCCAAGATGCCGCAGCTCACAAGGGCCTCATTTCGCCTGGTGGGGAAAACATACTGGTTTTTCTCGAGTTGGGGCAGGTTCCTCTCGAATTACGACAGGTGCTTCAGGTTACCACCCCTGTGGCCTCCAGAAAGACCAGTCTCCATGCGAGTTGCGAGGGGACTCTCGGAATACCTGCGCAGTCGGGGCCTGTTTCTTAGTTCTCGCCTTGAGCAGAGGCCGGAACCTGAGGTTTCCTCTCCAGTGCTGATATGGATTGCGGGGTTCCTCTGTAGGCTCCACAAGGAAGTCAGGCCTTGTCTCGAGTGGAGATGTGCACGTCCGGTTTCTTCACCATCTGTAGCAGCATGGTCAGGTTTCGCCTAGATTTGACACAGGGGTCTGTGGCTTTCCCTCAAGGCTTTCCCACATGGCTGAAACACATGCCACTGTGGTGTGAGTCCATACTTGGGGTGACAGATGAGGCATTGCAGGGAAATCAGGTTCCTCTGGAGTGGACTGAGACATTTATGATTCTTTTGGAATGGTGGCATGACCCCTGGAATTCCTCTTGAAGTTCCTCTTGAGAGTGCCTCCACTTGAAATGTGACGGGAACGCTGGAAATCCTTCCCCATCGAAACAGGGAAAGAACCCTCATCTCGAGCAGAGGAAACATAAACGGGGCTCCTCTTGATTGGTGGTGGAACCCTCGGTGTTCTTTTAGAGTCGAAGAATGGTATGTTGGTGTATTTCTTCAGTCACTGCAAGGATGTGAAGGACCCCTTCGAGGTTCAAGACGGAAAGGGTTACTTCTGCCGAGACTCAGTGGAGGACGAGGGCCTCATCTGGCCTGGAGAGGAGAAACTCCTGGTTTTTCTCGAGTTGGGGCAGGCTCCTCTCAAGTTAAGATGGGGACATCTGGGACCCTTCCCTGTGACCTCAGGAAAGGCCAATCTCCACATGAGTAGCTAGAGGACTCTCGGGATTCTGCACAGCCATGGCTGGCTCCTAAGTCCTCGTTTGAGTTGAGGTTTCCTCTCCAGTGCTCCCATGGATCATGTTGTTCCCTTGGAGGCTCCACAGGGGAGTCACGCCTCGTCTCATGTGTAGACTTTCACATCCGCTTACCTGCCAAGCTGTCACAGCAAGGTCAGCCTTCGAGTCGAGTTGACACAGGGGTCTGTGGCTTTCCCTCGAGGCTTTCCCACAGGGCTGAAACAGGTGCCACCATGGTGTGAGTCCCTACTCGGGGTGACAGTCGAGGCAATGCAGGGAAATCAGGTCCCTCTGGAGTGGACTGAGACATTTAGATGTCTTTTGGAATGGTGGCACGTCCCCTGGAGTTCCTCTCAATGTTCCTGTTGAGAGCACCTCCTTTTGAGATGTGATGGGAATGCCACGAATCCTTCACCGATGAAACAGTAAATGAACCCTCATCTCAAGAGGAGGAGGGGTAAATGGGGCTCCTCTTGAGTGGTGGCATAACCTTCGATGTTCCTCTAGAGTGGAGGTTATGCCGGTGTATTTCTTGAGTCGCTCCAAGGGTGTCAAGTACCTCTTCGAGCTTCAAGGAGAAAAGGGTGACTTCCCCTGAGACTCGGTGGAGGACAAGGGCCTCATCTCGTCTGCAAGGGAGAACCTCCTGGTTTTCTCGAGTTGGGGAAGATTCCTCTTAAGTTAAGACAGGGACCTCTGGGACCCGTCCCTGTGGCCTCAGGAAATGCCAGTCTCTACGCGAGTTGCAAGGGGCTTCTGAGATTTCTGTGCAGTCGGGGCTGGCTCCTAGGTCCTCGTCTGGAGCAGAGGCTGGAACCTGGGGATTCCTCAGCAGTGCTGATATGGATCTTAGGGTTCCACTGGAGGCTCAACAGCGGAGTCAGGACTCATTTCGAGTGGAGATGTGCACATCTGCTTTCATTCCGAGCTTTAACAGCAGTCAGACTTCCCATCGAGTTGACACTGGGATCTGTGGCTTTCCCTCGAGGCTTTCCCACAGGACTGAAATACGTATCACCCTGGTGTGAGACCATACCCAGGGTGACAGTCGAGGCAGTGTAGGGAAATCAGATTCCTCTGGAGTGAACTGAGACATTTGTGGGTCTTTTGAGTGGTGGCACAACCCCTGGAGTTCCTCGTGACTTTCATGTTGAGAGTGCCTCCTCTTAAGACGCAACGGGAGGGTCGGGAATCCTTCCCCGACAAAGCAGGAAAGGAACCCTCATCTCGAGCACAGGGGAATGAAACGGGTCTCCACTTGAGTTGTGGCTGGACCCTCGGTGTTCTTCTCGAGTAGAGAAGGGTATTTTGGTGTTCTTTTGGAATCACTGCAAGGGTGTAAAGGACCCCTTCGAGGTTCAAGAGAGAAGGGGTTACTTCCCCGGAGACGCCACAGTGGATAAGGGCCTCATCTCGCCTGGAGGGAAGAACTTCCTGGTTTTTCTTGATTTGGGGCAGGTTCCTCTGGAGTTACGAGAGGGGCTTTGGGTTCCCACACCTGTGGCCCCTGGAAAGACCAGTCTCCACCCGAGTTATGTGTCAGGATTCCTGCGCAGTTGGTGCCGGCTCCTAAGTCCTCGCCTTAAGCAAGGTCCCATATTGAGTTTTCCTCTCCATTGCTGACATGGATCACGGGGTTCCCCTGGAGGCTCCACAGGGGAGTCAGGACTCGTCTCGAGTGAAAATGTGCACGTCCGCTTTCCTCCCGAGCCGTAACAGCAGGGTCATGCTTCCTGTTGAGTTGACACAGTGGTCTGTGGCTTTCCCTCGTGGCTTCCCACGTGGCTGAAACACGTGTCACTGTGCTGTGTGTCCATACTTGGGTGACAGACGTGGCAATGCAGGGAAATCATGTTCCCCTGGAGTGGACTGAGACATTTAGGGGTCTTTTGGAATGGTGGCACATCCCATGGAGTTCCTCTCGAATTTTCTGTTGACAGCGCCTCCTCTTGAAATGCGACGGGAATGCCAGGAATCCTTCCCTGACGAAACAGGGAAAGAACCCTCATCTCCAGCGGAAGAGAGGGAAAAGGGGGTCCTCTTGAGTGGTGGTGGAACCCTCGGTATTCCTCTAGAGTGAAGAAGGGTATGTCGGTGTATTTCTTCAGTCACTGCAAGAGTGTGAAAGATCCCTTCGAGGTTAAAGAGGGAAAAGGTTACATCCGCCAAGACTCAGTGGAGGACGATGGCCTCATCTCGCCTGGAGGGGAGAACCTCCTTGTTTTTCTGGAGTTGGGGAAGGTTCCTCTCTAGTTAAGATGGGGACATCTGGGACCCAGCCCTGTGACCTCAGGAAAGGCCAATCTCCACGGGAGTATCTAGGGGACTCGGGATTCTACACAGTCGTGGCCGGCTCCTAAGTTCTCATCTGGAGCCAAGGCTTGAACCTGAGGTTTCTTCTCTAGTGCTGATTTGGAACGCAGGTTTCCTCTGTAGGCTCCATAGGGGAGTCAGGACTCGTCTCGAGTGGAGATGGGCACGCCCACTTTCATCCTGAGCTTTAGCAGCAGAGTCAGGCTTCCCATCGATTTGACACAGGGTTCTGTGGTTTTCCTTCGAGGCTTTCCCACAGGGCTGAAACACATACCACCATGGTGTGAGACCATACCCGGGGTGACAGTCGAGGCAGTGCAGGGAAATCAGATTCCTCTGGAGTGGACTGAGATATTTGTGGGTCTTTTACAATGGTGGCACAACACCTGGAGTTCCTCGTGACTTTCATGTTGAGAGTACCTCCTCTTGAGACGTAACTGGAAGGTCGAGAATCCTTCCCCAATAAAGCAGGAAAGGAACCCTCATCTCTAGTGGAGGAGAGTGAAACGATTCTCCTCTTGAGAGGTGGCTGGACCCTCGGTGTTCCTCTCGAGTGGAGAAGGGTATTTTGGTGTACTTTTGGAGTTGCTGCAAGGGTGTGAAGGACTCCTTTGAGGTTCAAAAGGGAAGGGGTTACTTCCAACAAGACGCCACAGTTGACAAGGGTCTCATCTCACCTGGAGGGGAGAACCTCCAGGTTTTTCTCGAGTTGCGGCAGGTTCCTCTCAAGTTACGATGGTGGATTCTGGTTCCCGCCCCTGTGGCCTCCGGAAAGAACATTCTCCACATGAGTTTCAAGGGGCCTCTTGGGAATACTGCGCTTTCTGGCCCGCCTACTAAATCCTCCCATGAAGCAGAGACTGGAACCTGAGATTTCCTCTCGAGAGTTGAATGGATCGTGGGGTTCCTCTGGAGGCTCCACAGTGAGGTTAGGCCCCATCTCGAGTGGACATGTGCACATCCCCTTTCTTCACGAGCCATCGTAGCATGGTCAGGCTTCCCCTTGAGTTGACACATGGGTCTGTGGCTTTCCCTCGAAGCTTTCCCCCATGGCTAAAACACATACCACTGTGGTGTGAGTCCATACTCTGGGTGACAGATGAGACATTTCAGGGAAATCAGGTTCCTCTGGAGTGGACTGAGATATTTTGGGGTCTTTTGGAATGGTGCCACGACCCCTACATGTTCCTCTCAACTTTGCCATGGTGAGCAACTCCTCTTGAGATGTGGTGGGAATGCCAGGAATCCTTCCCCAAAGAAGCAGGGAAGGATCCCTCCTCTCGAATGGAGGAGGTGGAAAATGGGCTCTTCTTGAGCTGTGGCGGGACCCTTGCAGTTCCTCTCGCGTGGTNGTGAGCAACTCCTCTTGAGATGTGGTGGGAATGCCAGGAATCCTTCCCCAAAGAAGCAGGGAAGGATCCCTCCTCTCGAATGGAGGAGGTGGAAAATGGGCTCTTCTTGAGCTGTGGCGGGACGCTTGCAGTTCCTCTCGCGTGGTGAAGGGTATGTCTGGGTACTTCTTGAGTCGCTGCAAGGGTGTGAAGGACCTCTTTGAGGTTCAAGAGGGAAGTTATGACTTCCCCGGAGACACCACAGTAGACAAGGGCCTCATCTGGCCTGGAGTGGAGAACCTCCTGGTTTGTCTGGAGTTGGGGCAGGTTACACTCGAGTTACAACAGGGAACTCTGGGAACCACCCCTGTGGCCTCAGAAAAGGCCAGTATCCATGCGAGTTGCGAAGGGCCTCTTGGGATTCCTGTGCAGTCGCGGCCTCCTCCTAAGTCCTCGTATGGAGCCTGAGGTTTCCTCTCCAGTGCTGACATGGATCATGTTGTTCCTCTGGAGGCTCCACAGGGGAGTCANATCCATGCGAGTTGCGAAGGGCCTCTTGGGATTCCTGTGCAGTCGCGGCCTCCTCCTAAGTCCTCGTATGGAGCCTGAGGTTTCCTCTCCAGTGCTGACATGGATCATGTTGTTCCTCTGGAGGCTCCACAGGGGAGTCAGGCCTCGTCTCGAGTGGAGACTTGCATATCCGCTTTCCTCCCAAGCTGTCGTAGCCAGGTCAGCCTTCCAGGCGAGTTGATGCAGGGGTCTGTGGCTTTCCCTAGAGGCTTTCCCACAGGGCTGAAACAGTTGCCACCATGGGCTGAGTCCCTATTTGGAGTGACAGTCGAGGCAATGCAGGGAAATCATGTTGCCTTTATGTGGCCTGAGATATTTATGGGTCTTTTGGAAAGGTGGCACGTCCCCTGGAGTTCCTTTCGAAGATAGTGTTGAGAGAGCCTCCTTTTGAGATGTGACAGGAACGCCGGGAATCCTTTCCCGACAAAATAGGAAAAGAACCTCATCTCGAGAAGCAGAAGGGGAAACGGGGCTCCTCTTGAGTGGTGGCGGAATCCTCGGTATTCCTCTAGAGTGGAGAGGGTATGTTGGTGTATTTCTTGAGTCGCTGCAAGGGTGTAAAGGAGCCCTTCGAGCTTCAAGTGGGAAATAGTGACTTCCCCCAAGACTCGGCGGAGGTTGAGGGCCTCATCTCGCCTGGAGGGGAGAAACTCCTGGTTTTTCTCGAGTTGGGGCATGTTCCTCTCAAGTTAAAACATGGACCTTTGGGTCGTGCCCCTGTTTCCTCAGGAAGGGCCAGTCTCCACGCGAGTTGCGAGGGGCCTCTGGGGATTTCTGCACAGTCAGGGCCGACTCCTAGGTCCTCGTCTGGAGCAGAGGCTGGAGCCTGGGGATTCCTCTCTAGTGCAGATATGGATCTTGGGGTTCCTCTGGAGGCTCAACAGCGGAGTCAGTCCTCGTCTCGAGTGGAGGCGTGCACGTTCCCTTTCATTCCGAGCTTTAACAGCAGAGTTAGGCTTCCCATTGAGTTGACACACGGACCTGTGGCTTTCCTTCGAGGCTTTCCCACAGGGCTGAAACACGTACCACCATGGTGTGAGATCATTCCAGGGGTGACAGTCGAGGCAGTGCAGGGAAATCAGATTCCTCTCGAGTGAACCGAGAAATTTGTGGGTCTTTTGAATGGTGGTACGAACCCTGCAGTTCCTCGTGACTTTCATGTTGAGAGCGCCTCCTCTTGAGACGTGACGGGAAGGTTGGGAATTCTTCCCCTACAAAGCAGGAAAGGAACCTTCATCTCAGGCAGAGGGGAGTGAAACGGGGCTCCTCTTTACTTGTGGCAGGACCCTCGGGGTTCTTATCAAGTGGAGAAGGGTATTTCCGTGTACTTTTTGAGTCTCTGCAAGGGTGTTAAGGACCCCTTCGAGCTTCAAGAGGGAAGGGGTTTCTTCCCACCAGTTGCTGCAGTGGACAAGTACCTCATCTCACCTGGAGGGGAGAACTTCGTGGTTTTTCTCGAGTTGGGGCAGGTTCCTCTCAAGTTACGACAGGGGCTTCAGGTTCCTGGCCCTGTCGCCTCAGGAAAGACCAGTCTCCCCGCGAGTTGCAAGGAGCCTCTCAGGATTCCTGTGTAGTCATGGCCGGCTCCTAAGTCCTCATCTTGAACCGAGGTTGGAACCTGAAGTTTCCTCTCCATTGCTGACATGGAACGTGGGTTTCCTCTGGAAGCTCCACAGGGGAATCAGGCATCGTTTCTCATGGAGACATGCACATCCACTTTCGTCGTGTGCTGTCACAGCAGGGTGAGGCTTCCCGTCAAGTTGACACAGGGGTCTGTGGTTTTCCCTCAAGTTTTTCTGACAGATCTGAAACACGGGCCACTGAGGTGTGAGTTCATGCTCAAGGTGATATTCAGGGAAGTGCAGGGAAATGAAGTTCTTCTGGAATGGACTAAGACATTTGGGGGACTTTTGGAATGGTGGCACAATACCTGGAGTTCCTCTCCACTTTCCTGTAGAAACTGCCTCCTGTTGAGATGGAACGGGAACGTGGGGAATCCTTACTTGATGCAGAAGGGAAAGGAACCCTCATCTCTAGAGGAGAATTGGGAAATGGGGCTCCCCTTGAGTTGTGGCAGGGCCCTTGGTGTTCCTCTCGAGTGGAAAAGGGTATGTCAGGGTACTTCTTGAGTCACTGCAAGTGTGTGAAGGACCCCTTCGAGGTTTAAGATGGAATGGGTGTCTTCCCCTGAGACGCCTCAGCATACAAGGGCTTCATTTCGCCTAGAGGGGAGAACCTTCTGGTTTTTCTCGATTTGCGGCAGGTTCCTCTCCAGTTACGACGGGGAACTCAGGGACACAACCCTGTGGCCTCAGGAATGGCCATTCCCCACACGAGTTGCAAGGGGCCTCTTGGGATTCCTGCACAGTCGGGGCCGGCTCCTAAGTCCTCGTCTGGATACTGAGGTGTCCTCTCCAGTGCTGGCATGAATCACAAGGTTCCTCTGGAGACTCAACAGGGAAGTCAGGCCTTATCTTGAGTGGAGACATGCACGTCCGCTTTGCTCGCAAGCTGTAGCAGCAGGGTCAGGCTTTCTGTAGAGCTGACCCTGGGGCCTGTGGCTTTCCCACAGGGCTGTCACACGTGCCACCATGGTGTGAGCTGATACTCGGGGTGACAGTCGAGTCAGTGCAGGGTAACCAGGTTCATCGGGAGTGCAGTGAGACATCTGGGGGTTTTTTGGAAAGGTGGTAGGACCCCTGGAGTTCCTCTTGACTCTTCTGTGGAGAGCGTCTCCTCTTGAGTTGCGATGGGAACGCAGGGAATCCTTCCCCAATGAAGCAAGGAAAGGAAACATCATCCCGAGCGGAGGAGGGGGAAACGGGGCTCCTCTTCAGTTGTCGCGGGTCTCTCAGTGTTCCTCTCTAGTGGAGAAGGGTATATTGGGGTACTTCTTGAGTCGCTGCAAGGGTGTGAAGGACCCCTTAGAGGTTCAAGAGGGAAGGGGTGACTTTCTCCAAGACNGTGTTCCTCTCTAGTGGAGAAGGGTATATTGGGGTACTTCTTGAGTCGCTGCAAGGGTGTGAAGGACCCCTTAGAGGTTCAAGAGGGAAGGGGTGACTTTCTCCAAGACACCGAAGTGAACAAAGGCCTCATCTCGCCTGAAGTTGAGAACCTTCTGGTTCTTCTCGAGTTGCAGCAGGTTCCTCTCGAGTTATGACGAGGACCACAGGGACTCGTCCCTTTGGCCTCAGGAAAGGTCAGGCTCCACTCGAGTTGCGAGGGGCCTCTTGGGATTCCTGCGCAGTTATGGCCGGCTCCTAAGTCCTCGTCTGCAGCCTGAGGTTTCTTCTCCAGTGCTGCCATGGATCATGGGGTTCCTCTGGAGGCTCCAAAGGGGAATCAGGCCTCGTTTCATGTGGAGACATGCACGTCCGTTTTCCTCCCGAGATGTAGCAGCAGGGTGAGGCTTCTTCTCGAGTTGACACAGGGGTCTGTGGCTTTCCCTCGAAGCTTTCTGACAGGGTTGAAACACTTGCCACTGTGGTGTGGGTCCATACTCAGGGTGACATTCAGGGCAGTGCACGGAAATGAGGTTCCCCTGGAATGGAATGAGACATCTGGGGGTCTTTTGGAATGATAACATGACCCCTGGAGTTCCTCTCGGCACTCCCTGGAGAGCGCCTCCTTATGAGATGGGCCTGGAAAGCTGGGATTCCTTTGCCGACAAAGCAGGGAAAGGAACCCTCATCTCGAGAGGAGGAGGGTGAAACGGGGCTCGCCTTGAGTTGTGGCAGAAAGTTCAGTGTTCCTCTTTAGTGGAGAAAGGCATGTTGAGGCAAGTTTTGTTCATCACTGCAAGGGTGTGAAGGAACCCTTCGAGGTTCAAGGGGGAAGGGGTGACTTCCCCTGAGACACCACAGCAGACAAAAACCTCATCTTGCCTTGAGGGGAAAACCTCGTGGTTTTTCTCTAGTTGCAGCAGGTTCCTCTCGAGTTATGACGGGGACCTCAGGGACCTGGCCCTGTGGCCTCAGGAAAGGTCAGTCTCCATGCGATTTTCCAGGGGTCTCTAGGGATTCCTGCACAGTTCAGGATGGCTCCTAAGTCCTCGTCTGTAGCCTGAGGTTTCCTCTCCAGTACTGACGTGGATCAAGGGGTTCCTCTGGAGGCTCCACAGGGGAGTCAGGCCTCATCTTGGTTGGAGACATGCATGTCTGCTTTCCTCCTGAGCTGTAGCATGAGGGTCAGGCTTCCATTCGAGTTGACACAGTGGGTCTGTGGCTTTCACTTGAGGCTTTCCAACACGGCTGTCACACGTGCCACCATGTTGTGAGCCGATCCTCGGGGTGACAGTTGAGGGGACGAGGGCCTCCAGGTTCCTCTAGAGTGGACAGAGACATCTGGGGGTCTTTTGGAACGGTGGCATGAACCTCATTGTTCCTCTTGACTCTCCTGTGGAAACCACCTCCTCTTGAGATGCGACGGGAATGCCGTGAATCCTTCCCCCATGAAGCACGGAAAGGAATCCTCATCTCAAGCGGAGGAGGGGAAAACGAGGCTCCACTTGAGTTGTGGTGGGACACTCGGTGTTCTTCTCGAGTGGAAAAGGGCGTGTTGCGTTACTTCTTGAGCATTGCTGCAAGTTTGTAAGGACCCCTTCGAGGCTCAAGAGGGAAGAGGTGACTTCCCCTGAGAAGCCGCAGCGGGAAAGGGCTTCATCTCGCCTGGAGCAGAGAACCTCCTGGTTTTTCTCGAGTTGTGGCAGGTTCCTCTCGAGTTAAGACGGGGACCTCAGGGACCCACCCCTGTGATTTCAGGAAAGTCCAGTCTCCAAACGAATTGCGAGGGGCCTCTCAGTATTCCTGCCCAGTGGGGGCCAGCTCCTGTCCTCGTCTGGAACCAGAGATTTCTTCTGCAGTGCTTCCATGGATCGTGGTGTTTATCTGGAAGCTCCACAGGGGAATCAGGCCTCATTTCTCGTGGAGACATGAACGTCTGCTTTCCTCGCAAGCTGTCACAGCAGGGTGAGGCTTCTGTCGAGATGACACAGGGGTCTGTGGCTTTCCCTCAAGGCTTTCCCACAGGGCTGAAACACGTGTCGCCGTGGTGTGAGTCCATACTCAGGTAGACAATCGATGCAGTGCAGGGAAGTCAATTTCCCCTGGAGTGTACTGAAATATTTGGTTGTCTTTTGGAATGGTGGCATGATCCCTGTAGTTCCTCTCGACTTTTCTGTTGACCTCAGCTCCTCTTGAGATGCGATGGAAATGCTGAATATCCTTCCCTGAAGAAGCAGGGAAAGAACTCTTATCTGGAGCGGAGGAGGCAGAAACGGGGCTCCTCTTGAGTTGTGTCAGGACCCTCGGTGTTCCTCTCGAGTGGAGACGGGTATGTCGGGGTTCTTCTTGAATCACTGCAAGGATGTGAAGGACCCTTTCAAGATTCAAGAGGGAAGGGGTGACTTCCCCTGAGATGCTGCAGCAGGCAAGGGCCTCATCTCTCGTGGAGGGCAGAACCTCCTGGTTTTTCTCGAGTTGGGGCAGCTTCCTCTCAAGTTATGACTGGGACCTCAGGTACCCACCCCTGTGGACTCAGGAAAGGCAAGTCTCCATGCGAGTTATGAGTGTCCTCTCGGGATCCTTGCACAGTCGGAGCCAGCTCCTAAGTCCTCATCTGGAACCTGAGATTTCCTCTCCAGTCCTGACATGGAACCTAGGTTTCCTCTGGAGGCCTCACAGGGGAGTCACAACTCATCTCGAGTGGAGACATGCATGGCTGCTTTCCTCTCAAGCTGTAGCAGTAGGGTCAGGCTTCACGTCAAGTTGACAAAGGGGTCTGTGTCTTTCCGTCAAGACTTACCCACAGGGCTGTCACACGTGCCACCGTGGTGTGAGCCAATACTTGGGGTGACACTTGAGGCAGTCCAGGGCAGCTAGGTTCATCTGAAGTGGACTGAGAAATCTTGGGGTCTTTTGGAAGGGTGGCACGACACCTTGAGTTCCACTTGACTCTCCTGTGGAAAGCGCCTCCTCTTGATATGTGATGGGAACGCAGGGAATCCTTCCCCAACGAAGCAGGGAATGGAACCATAATCTCGAGCGGAAGAGGGGGAAACGGGGCTCCTCTAGAGTTGTGGCGGGACCCTCGGCGTTCCTCTAGAGTGGAGTAGGGTAGGTGGGGGTACTTCTTGATTCACTGCAAGGATGTGAAGGACCCCTTCGATGTTCAAGAATCAAGAGGTGACTTCTTCGAGATGCCTCAGCAGTCAAGGGCCTCATGTCGCCTAGAGGGGAGAACTACCTGGTTTTACTCGAGTTGCAGCAGGGTCCTCTCGAGTTTTGACGGGGACCTCAGGGACCGGCCTCTGTGGCTTCAGGAAAGGCCAGTCTCCACTCAATTTTGAGGGGCCTCTCGGGATTCCTGCGCAGTGGGGGCCAGCCCCTAGTCCTCATCTGGAGCCTGATATTTCTTCTCCAATGCTGCCATTGATTGTGGGTTCCTCTGGAGGCTCCACAGGGGAATCAGGCCTCGTTTCCATGGAGATGTGCATGTCTGCTTTCCTCCTGAGCTGTAGCAGCAGGGTGAGGCTTCCCGTCGAGTTAACACAGGGGTCTGTGGCCTTCCTTCAAGGCTTCCCAACAGTGCTGAAACAGGGCCACCATGGTGTGAGTCCATACTCAGGGTGACATTCGGGGCAGTGCAGTGAAATGAAGTTCCTCTGGAATAGACTGAGACATTTAGGGCTCTTTTGGAATGATGGCATGATCCCTGGAGTTCCTCTCCACTTTCCTGTGGAGACCATGTGCCACCATGGTGTGAGCCATACTCGGTGTGGCAGTCGAGTCAGTGCAGGGTAACCAGGTTCATCGGGAGTGGACTGAAACATCTGAGGGTTTTTCGGAAAGGTGGCACGACCCCTGGAGTTCCTCTCAACTCTTCTGTGGAGACCGCCTCCTCTTGAGATGCTATGAGAATGCAGGGAAACCTTCTGTGACGAAGCAAGGAAAGGAAACCTCATCCCGAGCAGAGGAGGTGGAAACGGGGCTCCTCTTGAGTTGTGGCAGGTCCCTCAGTGTTCCTCTTGAGTGGAGAAGGGTATATTGGGGTACTTCTTGAGTCACTGCAAGAGTGTGAAGGACCCCTTAGAGGTTCAAGAGGGAAAGGGTGACTTTCTCCAAGACACCGGAGCAGACATGGGCGTCATCTCACCTCTTGGTTCATTTCTAGTTGCAGGAGGTTCCTCTCGAGTTATGATGAGGACCTCAGGGACTCGCCCCTGTGGCCTCAGGGAAGGCCAGGCTCCACTAGAGTTGCAAGGGGCCTCTCAGGATTCCTGCGCAGTCATGGTTAGCTCCTAAGTCCTCGTCTGGAGCCTAAGGTTTCTTGACCAGTGCTGCTATGGATCGTGGGGGTCCTCTGGAGGCTCCACAGGGGAATCAGGCCTCGTTTCGTGTGGAGACATGCATGTCCGTTTTCCTCCCGAGATGTAGCAGCAGGGTGAGGCTTCCTGTCGAGTTGACACAGGGGTCTGTGGCTTTCCCTCAAGGCTTTCCGACAAGGTTGAAACAGTTGCCACCGTTGTGTGAGTCCATACTCAGGGTGACATTCAGGGCAGTGCAGGGAAATGAGGTTCCTCTGGAATGGATGCAGACATCTGGGGGTCTTTTGGAATGATGGCATGACCCCTGGAGTTCCTCTCAACTTTTCTGTGGAGAGCACCTCCTTTTGAGAAGTGACGGGAAAGCTGGGAATACTTCCCCGAAGAAGGAGGGAATGGAACCCTCATCTTCAGCGGAGGAGGGGGAAAAGGGGCTCGCCTTGAATTGAGGCGGGACCCTTGGTGTTCCTTCGAGTGGAGAAGGTTATGTCGGGGTACTTCTTCAATCGCTGCAAGGGTGTGAAGGACCCCTTCTAGGTTCAAGAGTGAAGAGGTGACTTCCCACGAGATGCTGCAGTGGACAAGAACTCATCTCGCCTGGAGGGGAGAATCTCCTGCTTTTCCTCAAGTTGCGCCAGGTTCCTCTCGACTTAGGAGGGAGTTCTCAGGGACTCTCCCTTGTGGCCTCATGAAAGGCCACTCTCCACACGAGTTGCAAGGTGCCTCTCAGGATTCCTGCGCAGTTGTTGCAGGCTCCTAAGTCCTCTTCTTGAGCCGAGACCAGAACCTGAGGTTTCCTTTCCAATGCTGACATGAATCTTTGGGTTCCTCTGGAGGCTCCACAGGNCGAGTTGCAAGGTGCCTCTCAGGATTCCTGCGCAGTTGTTGCAGGCTCCTAAGTCCTCTTCTTGAGCCGAGACCAGAACCTGAGGTTTCCTTTCCAATGCTGACATGAATCTTTGGGTTCCTCTGGAGGCTCCACAGGGGAGTCAGGCCTCATCTCGAGTGGAGATGTCTGCTTTCCTCCCGAGCTGTAGCAGCAGGGTCAGGCTTCTCGTTAAGTTGACACAGGGTTCTGTGGCTTTCCCTCAAGTCTTTCCAACAGGGCTGTCAGACGTGCCACTGTGGTTTGAGCTGATACTCGCTGTGACAGTCGAGGCAGTGCAGGGCAACCAGGTTAATCTGGAGTGGACTGAGACATCTGGGGGTCTTTCAGAATGGTGGCACAACCCCTGTAGTTCTTCACGACTTTTTTGTGGAGAGCACCTCCTCTTCAGATGCGATGGGAACGCCGGGAAACCTTCCCCAAAGAGTAAGGGAAAGGAATCCTGATCTCTATCTGAGAAGTGGGAAACGGGGCTCCTCTTGAGTTGTGGCAGGACACTCGGTGTTCCTTTCGAGTGGAGAAGTGTATGACGGGGTGCTTATTGAGTCNCAACCCCTGTAGTTCTTCACGACTTTTTTGTGGAGAGCACCTCCTCTTCAGATGCGATGGGAACGCCGGGAAACCTTCCCCAAAGAGTAAGGGAAAGGAATCCTGATCTCTATCTGAGAAGTGGGAAACGGGGCTCCTCTTGAGTTGTGGCAGGACACTCGGTGTTCCTTTCGAGTGGAGAAGTGTATGACGGGGTGCTTATTGAGTCATTGCAAGGGAGTGAAAGACCCCTTTGAGGTTTAAGATAGAAGCTTTGACTTCCCCCGAGACGACTCAGCAGACAAGGGCCTCATCTCGCCTGGAAGGGAGAGCCTCCCGGTTCTTCTCGAGCTGTGCAGGTTCCTCTTGAGTTATGACGGGAACCTCAGGGACCCGCCCCTGTGGCCTCAGGAAAAGCCAGGCACCACTCTAGTTGCAAGGGGCCTCGGGATTCCTGCACAGTCGCTGCAGGCTCCTAAGTCCTCTTGAGCCGAGACTGGAACCTGAGGTTTCCTCTCCAATGCTGACATAAATCATGGGGTTCCTTTGGAGGCTCAACAGGGGAGTCAGACCTCATCTTGAGTGGAGATGTGCACGTCCGCTTTCCTCCCGAGCTGTAGCAACAGGGTCAGGCTTCCTGTCAAGTTGACAGAGGGGTTTGTGGCTTTTCCTCAAGTCTTTCCCACAGGGCTGTCAGACGTGCCACTGTGGTTTGAGCCGATATTCGCTGTGACTGTCAAGGCAGTACAGGGCATCCAGGTTAATCCTGAGTGGACTGAGGCATCTGAGGGTCTTTTGGAATGGTGGCACTACCCCTGGAGTTCCTTTAGACTTTTCTTTGGAGAACACCTCCTCTTGAGATGTGACGGGAACACCGGGAATCCTTCCCTGACGAATAAGCGAAAGGAACTCTCATCTCTATCTGAGAAGTGGGAAACGGGGCTCCTCTTGAGTTGTGGCAGGGCCCTCGGCGCTCCTCTCGAGTGGAGAAGTGTATATCGGGGTGCTTCTTGAGTTACTCAAGTGTGTAAAGGACCCCTTCGAGGTTCCAGACGAAAGGGATGACATACCCTGAGACACCGAAGTGGACAAGGGACTCATTTCTCATGGAGGGGAGAACCTCCTGGTTTTTCTCGAGTTGCAGTAGGTTCCTCTCGAGTTGTGGCAGATTCCTCTCAAGTTACGATGGGGACCTCATGGACTCGCCCCTGTGGCCTCAGGAAAGGCCCGTCTCCAGGCGAGTTGCAAGGGGCCGCTCAAGATTCCTGCGCAGTCAGGACCGGCTCCTAAGTCCTCGTCTGGGGCCTTAGGTTTCCTCTCCAGTGCTGACATGGATCGTGGGTTCCTCTGGAGGCTCCAAAGGGAAGTCAGGCCTAGTTTTGAGTGGAGACATGCATGTCTGCTTTCCTCCCAAGTTGGAGCAGGGGGGTCAGACTTCCCAATTGAGTTTACACTGGGATCTGTGGCTTTCTCTCTAAGGCTTTTACACAAGGATGAAACACGTGCCACCGTGGTGTCAGTCCATCGTTGGGGTTACATTCAAGTTGGTGCAGGGAAATTAGGTTCCTCTGGAGTGGATTGAGAAATATGGGGTTCTTTTGTAATAGTGGCATGACCCCTGAAGTTCCTCTCGACTCTCCTGTGGGGAGCACCTTCTCTTGAGATGTGAAGGGAACGCCAGGAATCCTTCCCCGACAAAACAGGGAAAGGAACCCTCTTCTCGAGCGGAAAAGGGGGAAACGGGGCTCTGCTTGAGTTGTGGTGGGAACCTCGGTGTTTCTCTCGAGTGGAGAAGGGCATGTTGGGGTACTCCTTGAGCTTCGCTGCAAGGGTGTGAAGGATCCTTTCAAGGTTCAAGAGGGAAGTGGCGACTTCCCCTGAGATGAAGGGGCAAACAAGGGCCTCATCTAGCATGGAAGGGAGAACATCCTGGTTTTTTTCGAGTTTCCGCAGGTTCCTCTCGAGTTCCTCCTCGAGGACTCGCCCCTGTGGCCTCAGGAAAGGTCAATCTCCATGCAAGTTGCCAGGGTACTCTGGGGATTCCTGCACAGTCAGGGCTGGCTCCTAAGTACACATCTGGAGCCTGAGGTTTCCTCTCCAGTCCTGAGGTGGATTATGGATATCCTCTGGAGGCTCCACAGGGGAGTCAGGCCTCTTCTTGAGTGGAGACGTGCACGTCTGCCTTCCTCCTGAACTGTAGAAGTAGGGTCAAGCTTCCCGTCAAGTTGACACAGATGGTCTGTGGCTGTCCCTCGAGGGTCTCTCACAGGGCTGTCACACGTGCCACAGTGGTGTGACCTGATACTCGGGGTGACAGTCGAGGCGGCTCACGGCTACCAGGAACCTCTGAAGTGGACGGAGACATCTGGGGGTCTTTCAGAATGGTTGCTGGAACCTTGGAGTCCCTCTTGACTCTCCTGTGGAGAGCGCCTCCTCTGGAGATGCGATGGGAACGCCGGGAAACCTTCCCCAACGAAGAAGGGAAAGGAACCCTCATTTCAAGCGGAGGTGGGGGAAACCGGGCTCCACTTAAATTGTGGTGGGACCCTCGCTTTTCCTCTCAAGTCGAGAAGGGCATGTCGGGGTACTCCTTGAGCATCTCTGCAAGGATGTGAAGTACCCCTTCAAGGTTCAAGAGGGAAGGGGTGACTTCCCCCGTGATGCCACATGGACAATGGCCTCATCTCGCCTGGAGGGGAGAATCTCCTGGTTTTTCTTGACTTGTGGCAGGTTCCTCTTGAGTATCGATGGGGACCTTAGTGACCCCCCCCACCGTGGCCTCAGAAAAGGCCAGTCTCCAAGCGAGTTGCGAGGTGTCTCTGGGAATTCCTCGCAGGCGAGGCCTGCTCCTAAATCCTCATCTGGAGCCTGAGGTTTCCTCTCCAGTGCTGAAGTGGATCGTGGGGTTCCTCTGAAAGCTCCACAGCAGGGTCAGGCCTCATCTTGAGTGGAGATGTGCACGTCTGCTTTACTCCCGAGCTGTAGCAGCAGGGTCAGGCTTCCCATCAAGTTGACACAGGGGGTCTTTGGCTTTCCCTCGATGGTTTCCCACAGGGCTTTCACACGTGCTGCCATGGTGTGAGTCCATCCTCGTGGTGAGAGTCGAGGCTGTGCAGGTAAATCAGGTTCCTCTGGACTGGACTGAGACATTTGGGCATCTTTTAGAATGGTGATACCACCCCTGGAGTTCCTCTCGACTTTCCTGTTGAGAGTACCTCCTCTTGAAATTCGAAGCGAAAGCCAGGATTCATTTACCAACGAAGCAGGGAAAGGAACCCTCATCTCGAGCGGAGGACGGGGAAACAGGGCTCCAGAGGAGCTGTGGCCGGTCTCTCAGTGTTGCTCTCAAGTGGAGACGCGTGTGTCTGTGTACTTCTTGAGTCACTGCAAGGGTGTGAAGGACTACTTCGAGGTTCAAGAGGGAATGGGTGGTTTCCCCTGAGATGCCGCAGTGGACAAGGGCTTCATCTTGCATGGAGGGGAGAACCTCTTGGTTTCTCTTGAGTTGCGGCATGTTCCTCTCCAGTTATGATGGGGACTTCAGGGAACCGCCCCTGTGGCCTCAGGAAAGGCCAGTCTCCACGCGAGTTGCCAGGGGATTCTGGGGATTCCTGCACAGGTAGGGCCGGCTGCTAAGTACTCGTCTGGAGCCTGAGGTTTTCTCTCCAGTACTGAGGTGGATCGTGGATATCCTCTGAAGGCTCCACAGGGGAGTCAAGCCTCTTCTCGATCGGAGACATGCACGTCTGCTTTCCTCCCGAGCTGTAGTAACAGGGTCAGTCTTCCCATCGAGTTTACACAGGTGGTCTGTGGCTGTCCCTCGAGGGTTTCTCACAGGGCTGTCACACGTGCCACAGTGGTGTGACCTGATACTCAGGGTGACAGTCGAGGCGGTGCATGGCTACCAGGAACCTCTGAAGTGAACGGAGACATCTGGGGGTCTTTCAGAATGGTGGCCAGAACCCTGGAGTTCCTCTCGACTCTCCTGTGGAGAGCGCCTCCTCTTGAGATTCGATGGAAATGCTGGGAATCCTTCCCCAACGAAGCAGGGAAGGAGCCCTCATCTCGAGAGGAGGTGGGAGAAACGGGGCTCCGTTTGCCTTGTGGTGGGACACTTGGTGTTCCTCTCAAGTGGAGACGGGCATGTCGGGGTACTCCTTGAGCATCTCGGCAAGGATGTGAAAGACCCCTTCAAGGTTCAAGAGGGAAGGGGCGACTTCCCCCGTGACACCACATGGACAATGGCCTCATCTCGCCTGGAGGGGACTCTCCTGGCTTTTCTTGACTTGTGGCAGGTTCCTCTCGAGTATCGATGGGTACCTCAGGGATATTCCCCTGTGGCCTCAGGAAAGGCCAGTCTCCAAGCAAGTTGCGAGGTCTCTCTGGGGATTCCTCGCAGTCGGGGTCTGCTCCTAAGTAGTCATCTGGAGCCTGAGGTTTCCTCTCCAGTGCTGAAGTGGATCGTGGTGTTCCTCTGAAGGCTCCACAGCAGAGTCAGGCCTCGTTTCGAGTGGAGACGTGCACATCCGCTTTCCTCCTGAACTGTAGCAGCAGGGTAAGGCTTCCCTTCAAGTTGACACAGGGGGTCTTTGGCTTTCCCTCGAAGGTTTCCCACAGCGCTGTCACACGTGTCACCGTGGTGTGAGTCCATACTCGGGGTGAGAATCGAGGCTGGGCAGGTAAATTATGTTCCTTTGGACTGGACTGAGACTTTTGGGCATCTTGTGTAATGGTGGTACTACCCCTAGAGTTCCTCTAGATTTTCCTGTTGAGATGCCTCCTCTTGAGATGCGATGCGAACAGTGGGAAACATTTACCAATGAAGCAGGGAAAGGAACCCTCATCTCGAGCGGAGGATGGGATAACGGGGCTAATCCTGAGCTGTGGCGGGTCTCTTGCTGTTGCTCTCGAGTGGAGAAGGGTATGTCAGGGTACCTCTTGGTTTGCTGCAAGGTTGTGAAGGACCCCTTTGAGGTTCAATACGGAATGGATGTTTTTCCCCAAGACACCACAGTGGACAAGGGCCTCATGTTGCCTGGAGGGGAGAACCTCCTGGATTTTCTCGAATTGCAGCAGGTTCCTCCAGAGTTACGACAGGGATCTCNACTCCGGGAGTTGGTGATGGACAGGGAGGCCTGGTGTGCTGAGATTCATGGGGTCGCAAAGAGTCGGACAGGACTGAGCCACTGAACTGAAAACTGAACTGAAGGGAGGAAGGGATAAATTGGAAGACTGGCTTTGACAGATACACAGTATTGTATATAAAATAGATACCTAAAAAGGACCTACTGAATAGCACAGAGGACTCTACTCAGTACTCTGTAATGGCCTCTATGGGAGAGGAATCTGAAAATAGAGTGGATATATGTATATGCACACGTATAGCTCAGTCACTTTGCTATATAGCAGAAATAAATACAGCATCGTAAATCAACTATACTCCAATAGATATCATCTAAAAACACAAAACAAGAATTAGAAAACTCATCCCAAATGCCCCAAATGGGGATTATACACACAGAGGAAAAATGAAGAGGAAGGACATGCATAGAAAGTCTTCCCGAGTTCCCAGCTGCCTTGGGACTCCCTCCCCTCTCTCCCCTTCCTCTCCCTCCTCTCCTTGTGTCCTCCCCTTCCTCTTTCCTCCNCGCGAGTTGCAAGGGGACTCTCGGTATTCCTGCCCCATCAGTGCTGGGTCCTAAATTCTCATCTGGAGCCGAGTCCATAACCTGAGGTTTCCTCTGCAGTGATGACAAGGATCATTGGATTCCTCTGGAGGCTCCACAGGGGAGTCAGGCCTCGTCTCTAGTGGAGACTTCCATTTCTGATTTCCTCCCGAACTGTATCAGCAGCGTCAGTCTTCCTGTCGAGTTGACACAGGGATCTGTGCCTTTCCCTCGAGGCTTTCCCACAGGGCTGAAACACGTGCCACCATGATGTGAGTCCATACTCGGTGTGACAGTCAAGGCAGTGCGGGGAAATCTGGTTCCTCTGTTTTGGACTGAGACATCCAGAGGTCTTTTGGCATGGTGGCACGACCCCTGGAGTTCCTCTCGACTTTCCTGTTGAGAGAGCCTCTTCTTGAGTTGCAACGGGAACCCCGGGAATTCTTTCCCAATGAAGCAGGGAATGGAACCCTCATCTCAAGTGGAAGAGAGAGAAACGGGCTTCTCTTGAATTGTGGCGCAACCCTCGTTGTTCTTCTCGGTGGAGAAGGATGTGTCGGGGTACTTCTTGAGTTGCTGCAAGGACTTCATCGAGGTTCAAGAGAGAATGGGTGGTTTCTCCCGAGATGCTGCAGTGGACAAGGGCCTCATCTCGCCTGGAGGGGAGAACCTCTTTGTTTTTCTTGAGTTGCTGTAGGTTCCTCTCGAGTTATGATGGAGTCCTCAGGGAAACGCTCCTTTGGCCACAGGAAAGGCTAGTCTACATGCGAGTTACACGGGGCTCTCAGGATTCCTGAGCATTTGGGGCCGGCTCCTATGTCCTCGTTTGGAGCCGAGGCCAGAACCTGAGGCTTCCTCTCCAGTTTTGACCTGGATCGTGGGGTTCCTCAGGAGGCTCCTCAGGGGAGTCAGGGTTCGTCTCGAGTGGAGATATGCACGTCCGCTTTCCTCCCAAGCTGTAGCAGCAGGGTCATGCTTCCCCACGAGTGGACACAGGGGTCTTGGCTTTCCCTCGAGGCTTTCCAACAGGGCTGAAACACATGCCACTGTGGTGTGAGTCCATACTTGGGGTGTCAGTCGAGGCTGTGCAGGGAAATCAGGTTCCTCTGGACTGGACTGAGACAGTTGGGAGTCTTTTGGAATGGTGTCACGACCCCTGGAGTTCCTCTCGACTTTCCTGTTGAGGATGTCTCCTCTTGAGTTGTGACGGGAAAGCCGGGAATCCTTCTCTGACAAAGCATGGAAAGAAACGATCGTCTCGAGCGCAGTAGGTGGAAACAGGGCTCCTCTTGAGTTGTGACGAGACCCTCAGTGTTCCTCTTGAGTGCAGTAGAGTACCTTGGGGTACTTCTTGAGTCTCTGCAAGGATGTGAAGGATCCCTTCGAGGGTCTAGAGGCAAAGGGGTGACTTCCCTCGAGTAGCCGCAGCAGACAAGGGCCTCATCTCACTTGGAGGGGAGAACCTCCTGGTTTTTCTCGCTTTGAAGCAGGTTCCTCTCGAGGTACGATGGGGACACCAGGGATCCGCTCGTTTGACCTCAGGTAAGGCCAGTCTCCATGCAAATAGTGAGGGGCCTTTCCCGCTTCGTCTTCAGTCGATGTGGGGTCCTAAATCCTACTCTGGACCACAGGTCATACTCTGAGCTTTCCTCTCTAGTATTGACATGGACTGTGGGGTTCCTCTGGAGGCTCCACAGGGGAGTCAGGCCTCATCTCGAGTGGAGACATGCACGTCTGCTTTCCTCCTGGGCTCTAGCAGCAGGGTCAGGCTTCCCGTCAAGTTGACCCAGGCATCTGTGGCTTTCCCTCGAGGCTTTCCCACAGGGCTNGGTTCCTCTGGAGGCTCCACAGGGGAGTCAGGCCTCATCTCGAGTGGAGACATGCACGTCTGCTTTCCTCCTGGGCTCTAGCAGCAGGGTCAGGCTTCCCGTCAAGTTGACCCAGGCATCTGTGGCTTTCCCTCGAGGCTTTCCCACAGGGCTGAAACATGTGGCACCGTGGTGTGAGTCCATACTCGGAGTGACAGTCAAATCAGTGCAGGGAAATCAGGTTCCTGTGGACTGGACTGAGATATTTGGAGTTCTTTTGGAATGGTGGCATGATACCTGGAGTTCCTCTTGACTTTCCTGTGGAGACCCCCTCCTCTTGAGATGCGAAGGGATCGCTGGGAATCCTTTCCTAACGAAACAGGGAAAGAAACCATCATCTCGAGTGAAGGAGAGGGGCATGGGGCTCCTCTTGAGTTGCTGTGGGACCAACGGTGTTCCTCTCTAGTGGAGAAGGGTATGTCCGTGTAGTTGTTGAGTTGTTGCTAGGGAGTTAACCAACCCTTCGATATTCTACAAGGAAGGGGTGACTTCCTAGGAGATGCCACAGCAGAACAGGGCCTCATCTCCCCTGGAGGGGAGAACCTCCTGGTTTTGCTCGAGTTGCAGCAGGTTCCCCTCGAGTTACCACGGGGACCTCAAGGACCCAACGCTGTGGGCTCAGGAAAGGCTAGTCTTCCTGCAAGTTGTGAAGGGCCTCTCAGGTTTCCTGCACAGTCGAGGCCGGCTCCTAAGTCCTCGTCTGGCAACTGAGGTTTCCTCTCAAGTGCTGACATTGATCATAGGGTAACTCTGTAGGTTCCACAGGGGGGTCAGGCCTCATCTCGAGTGGAGACGTGACGGCCACTTTCCTCCCGAGCNCCGGCTCCTAAGTCCTCGTCTGGCAACTGAGGTTTCCTCTCAAGTGCTGACATTGATCATAGGGTAACTCTGTAGGTTCCACAGGGGGGTCAGGCCTCATCTCGAGTGGAGACGTGACGGCCACTTTCCTCCCGAGCTGTAGCAGCAGGGTTAGGCTTCGTGTTGAGTTAATACAGGGGTCTGAGGCTTTCCCTCGAGGCTTGCCCACAGGGTTGAAACACGTGCCACCATGGTGCGAGACCATACTCGGGGTGGGGGTCATGGCAGTGCAGGGAAATCAGGTTCCTCTGGAGTGGACTGAGACATTTGGGTTCTTTTGGAATGGTGGCATGGCCCCTGGAGTTCCTCTTGACATTCCTGTTGACAGCGCCTCCTCTTGAGATGACATGGGAACTCCAGGAAACTGTCCCCGATGAAGCAGGGAATGGAACCCTCATCTGGAGCAGAGGAGGGGGAAACGGGGCTCTGCCTGAGTTGTGGCAGGACCCTTGGTGTTCTTCCCGAGTGGAGAAGGGCATGTCGGGGTACTTCCTGAGTGTCATAGCAAGGGTGTGAAGGATGCCTTCATGGGGTAACTCTGTAGGTTCCACAGGGGGGTCAGGCCTCATCTCGAGTGGAGACGTGACGGCCACTTTCCT
>SJYV01002320.1:37868-76147 GCA_006410875.1 Neotragus pygmaeus | reverse complement strand
AAAAAAAAAAAAAAAAAAGGGCTTCCCTGGTGGTCTAGTGGTTAAGACTCCACACTTTCAATGTAGGGGGCACAGGGTTGCATCTCTAGTCAGGGAATGTAAATCCCACTTGCAGCAAAGTGCAGCCAATATATATATATACATATAGCGCTTCCCTGGTGGCTGAGTGGTAAAGAATCCGCCTGCTAATGCAGGAGATGAGGGGTCAATCCCTGGGTCAGAAAGACACCCTGGAGAAGGGAATGGCACCCCACTCCAGTACTCTTGCCTGGAAAATCCCATGGACGGAGGAGCCTGGTAGGCTGCAGCCCATGGGGTGGCTAAGAGTCGGGATGACCCAGAAGCTTCACGTTCACTTTTCACTTTCATGCATTGGAGAAGGAAATGGCAACCCACTCCAGTGTTCTTGCCTAGAGAATCCTAGGGACGGGGGTGCCTGGTGGGCTGCCGTCTATGGGGTCACTATGGACACGACTGAGCGACTTCACTTTCACGTATTGGAGAAGGAAGTGGCAACCCACTCCAGTGTTCTTGCCTAGAGAATCCTAGGGACGGGGAAGCCTGGTGGGCTGCTGTCTATGGGGTCGCACAGTCAGACACGACTGAAGCGACTTAGCAGCAGCAGCAGCAGCAGTATACTAGACAATGTATATATGCATATATATGTGTATGTAAACACATATAGTATACATATATGTGTATGTATACTAGACTATATATATATGTGTGTGTGTATATACATATATGTTGTTGTTTAGTCGCTCAGTGACTGAATAATAATCTAAAAAATGGGCATAACAGTACTGATCTTGAAGCTTTTAAGGACAATACACTGAAACAGACTGTCATTCCATAACATATAGGTGAAGTGAAAATTGCTCAGTCATGTTCGACTATTTGCAATCCCATGGATATTTAGTCCATGAAATTCTCAAGGCCAGAATACTGTCGTGGGTAGCCATTACCTTCTCCAGTGAACCTTCCCAACCCAGGGATCGAACCCAGGTCTCTCACACTGGAGGCAGATTCTTTGCCATCTGAGTCACCAGGGGCATACAATAATTCCTAAATCTAGGATGTGTGTGTGCACTCAGTCGCTCAGTCGTGTCTGACTCTTTTGCANGAACCTTCCCAACCCAGGGATCGAACCCAGGTCTCTCACACTGGAGGCAGATTCTTTGCCATCTGAGTCACCAGGGGCATACAATAATTCCTAAATCTAGGATGTGTGTGTGCACTCAGTCGCTCAGTCGTGTCTGACTCTTTTGCAACCCCATGGACCATAGCCTACCAGGCTCCTCTGTCCATGGAATTCTCCAGGCAAGAATACTGGAGTGGGTGGCCATTTCCTCGTCCAGGGCATCTTCCCTATCCAGGGACTGAATCCGTGTTTCTTACATTGGGAGGCAGATTCCTTACTACAGAGCCACCTGGGAGCTCCCTCAATATAGGATAGCTTAGCTGATAGTTTTCTAAAATGTAAAATGAACTAAATTAGTTGACTTTGACCATAAAGCTAAGGACTTTTTCACTTTGGGGAAAATAGGTAACATCTGTTGGCTTTTCCAACTAATGACCAAACATTGACTTTGCTTCTGAACATTATTGAGTGCCTAGAGGACCCACTATATTTACATAATGACTGATTTCTTGAGAAATTATGTTTGGAAATGAAGAAGCAAGTGTATGGAAAAAAAAAAGAGGATGGTTGTGGTTGTGATTGTGGTGGTGGTGGAACCATACAAGTTGCAAAAAGTATTTTTGGATGTTTTACTTTTAATTATTAAGTATTTACTGAAGAAGGGGCCTTGGAGATCATGTAGTTTGACCCTTGTCAATTTACTGAACAGAAGAAACACTCCTAAGCCCTCTCTCAATTTAAGTACCTGCTATGTAATAACACTTCTAAGAGAGTAGGAGTCATTTGCTAATCAGAAAGAAAAGAACAGAGGTGTTGTATACTACCTCTGCTTTCTCACTGGCTATAAGGCTACTTTACTGCTATTGGTTAGATAGCAATGGCCTTCATCTCTTCTATTATGCATGTTATTAGTAAACAAGATGAGCAAAAATACTACAGAGATCACTCAGACAGAATTTTCTCTGGTATCATTTAATCTTAGAAAATATTTAATTACGAAATGGTAACAATGTTTGTTTTAATATACTTGCAAAGTGTTCTTGTTTTTAAGAACTGACATTATTGCCATGATTTAATTTAGTTTGAGTATGTTTATTGAGTATGTTTATTTTCAACTAGATTCTGCATTAGACTATGGGTGTAAAAAGATGGGTAAAAAGCATGTTTCTTTAGAGATCTAAGTTCAATGAGTAAGAAGGTAGTATTAGGATAAAATTCTGATTAATATCATGATACTTATTATGAATAGGGGTGTTATCAAAGTGTATGTGAAATCATAAACTAAGTGCCTGAGTCAGTTTTGGAAGTGGGCTTTCTGGAAGAAAAGGAGCAGGAGGAGAAGGGGCCAAGAGAACTCTCTTTTTTTGTGCAACTTTTCACATTCCTAATTTTGTGGGGCTACAAGCAAGTAAGCCATTTTTTGGTATACTCTGCTTTCAGAACCCCCACAGATACCAAAATCCTCAGATCCCTTGTATAAAATGGCACAGTGTATATGTGTATCCTCAGTACTTAGTCATGTCTGACTCTTTGCAACTCCATGGACTATAGGCTGCCAGGCTCCACTCTTCGTGGGATTTCCCAGGCAAGAATGTTGGAGTGGGTTTCTATTTTCTCTTCCAGGAGATCTTCCTGAACCAGGGATCGAACTTGTGTCTCCTTCATTGGCAGGCAGCTTCTTTACCCCTGTACCAACTGGAAAGCCCAAGATGGCATACATAGTACTTGTATATAATTTAAATAGTCTCCAGATTACTTATAATATTGAATATGGTATAATTGCTTCGTTTATATTTGCCACCATGCAGTGAACTCAAGTTTTGCTTTTTAGAACTTTGTGATTTTTTTTTTCTCAAATATTTTGATCCACAGTTGGTAGAATCCACTGATGCAGAACCTGTAGGTGTGAAGGACCGACTGTAATTCCTTCTTGTCTCTACAGACAATGGTTTGCAAGTGCCTGAACTATGTCTTTGTTTTCTCTAGGAACTTATCACAAGGACCTGTGGTTGACACAGATACCTCCTCTGTGTAGTTCCCTCTTTATTCTGTGGTGCTGTGTGGACAAGTGGGGTTTTCAGTCTCCACCACAATATCTTTCCACAAAGAGCACATAAAAGTCTTACAATAATGAATAGCAAAGAACAGTAGATAGAATAGTAAGC
Source organism: Neotragus pygmaeus (assembly GCA_006410875.1). NCBI lineage: Eukaryota > Metazoa > Chordata > Mammalia > Artiodactyla > Bovidae > Neotragus > Neotragus pygmaeus. The sequence continues at coordinate 72,841 of SJYV01002320.1, read as the reverse complement.
TTCTTAATTAAGCATTGCAGTAATTGCTTCAAACATCTATGCCCTAAGGGACAGTTATAGTCTCTTCTGCATGTATGGTGAGATATGTAGTAGGCTATTTATTGTTTTTAAATAAACATTCAATTAATGAAGACTGGAGTATGATGCTCTGAAAAGTCTGAAGGCTGTGCTTTTTACTTTTCATTAAGTTTCAAGCACCCAGAAACCAATGGCTTTTAAAGAAAAGGTAAAATAGGTTATGTGTACAAGCCACCTATCAGAGAAGATTTAAGAGTTAACATTCACAGGAATTCAAAAGTAGTTTTAGATCTTGGGTGAAAACAAAGCCAGGTAAGGTCAGTGCATTTTTACATCAGTTAATATAGTCTGATTTTAATGTCCTTCCTTTATAAAATATCCTCTTGCATGCCTAAAGATATATCCCATTCCAAGCTCCAGTAATTAGAGAAGGAAGAGCAGAAGGTATGTGTGTGTTGCGAGAGACACAGGGATGGGAGGAAGAACTGTATAGGTGTATGCAGGCAATCTTTTATCCATTGCTTAAACCTCCCTCATTTTCCTGTCTTCCCAATGGTGTTGTTGTTTTTTTTTTTTTTAACTATTTATTTTAATTCGAGGATGATTGCTTTACAATGTTGTGGTGGTTTCAGCCATACATCAACATGGATCAGCCCTAGGTTACACATGCCCTGCCCCCCCCCACCCCAAACNCTCCTTCCCCCTCCCACTCTGCCCCACTCCTCAGGGCTGTCACAGAGCACCAGGTTAGATTCCCGGTGTTCCACAGTAACTTCCCACTAGCTGTTTTACACATGGCAATGTATATGTTTCAATGCTACTCTCTCAGCTTGGCTCACTCTCCTTCCACTACTGTGTCCACAAGTCTGTTTCCTGTATCTGCTTCTCCACTGTTGCCCTGCAGATAAGTTTATCGGTACCATCTTTCTAACTTCCACATATATGTGCATCAGTGTACAGTTTTTTTGTCTTTCTCTCTCTGACTGACTTCACTGTGCATAATAGGTTCCAGTTTCATCCACCTCATTAGAATTGACTCAAATGTGTTCCTTTTTATAGCTGAGTAATACTCCATTGTGTATATGTGCCACAACTTCCTTATCCATTCATCTGCTGATGGACATCAAGGTTGCTTCCTTGTCCGAGCTATTGTAAAAAGTGCTGCAGTGAACACTGGAGTATATGTATTTTTTCAATTATGGTTTCCTCAGCATACATGCTCAGTAGTGGGATTATTGGGTCATATGATAGATTTATCCCTAGTTTTTTAAGAAATCTCCATACTATTCTCCATAGTGGCTATATCAATTTACATTCCTACCAACAATGCAAGAGGGTTCTTTTTTCTCCACACCCTCTCTGGTATTTACTTGTTTGTAGATTTTTTTGATGATAGCCATTCTGACTGGTGTGAGGTGATACCTCATTTTAGTTTTGATTTGCGTTTCTATAATTATTACTAAAGTTGAGCATCTTTTCACATGTTTATCCCGTTGTTTTGATTCCTAATTTCGTATGCCAAGCCTCACCTCAAGAGTAGAGAAGATAAATATCATCTACAGCTTCTTCCTAAAACAAGAAAAACCCATATAGTTATACATGCACTATTCTTTAAAAATTTGTCCCCTCCCCCCATCACATTTTCTAGTAACATTTCCCTGTGATGATGCAAATTTAAAGAAACTGCATTTCAGCATCAGGACCCTAAGTGTGCTTCCTACTGGGCTGATTACTTTGAGCTAGGATTCCACACACTTCTCCTATATTGATTGCGTTATCAGTAGTACTGATCACACATATCATTACCAGCCAATTACACAAGCACATATCTAAACTAGGTAACTTATTCACCAACATTATCTCTTACAAGTCTTAATTTTGTAATGAAGTTGATTATCCTCTTACCCAATTGAGTACAGCTACATATTTTGATCTAGCAGGCTAAATGCAAGTTTATTGAATTATATAGTAGATAATTACTTACATATGTTTGTAACAACACAAAATGAGGGCAATTTGAGAGTAATCTGTTATTCTGTTTAAAGAATGCATTAGAGAAGGTTAATTGTTTTAAATAAAACAGACCCAAAGATATATTGGGGTTAAAAAGAAAAAGCAATAAAAGTGTACTTCCTGCACACAAATCAGAATTGGGTATGAGAACTGGCACTTGGGGATGCAGTCATTCAGACCCCCAGGTAGGTTTCTCACATATCCAGCCTAAGAGTTCCGTTCAGGGTCACTCTGAAAGATTCATTTTAGGGAAAAAGGACATGGAGGACTAATGAAGGTGTCCATGGGCTGACCTTGACAGTGAGGAACGCTAATACTCTATAGGCCACAGTTTAGTCACATGACCACAACTAGCTACCAAGGAAATGAGAATTATCCTTTATTCCAGGAAGTGGAACAGGGCATGGATTTTGGTGCACCGTTAGCAATTTTTGCCTTAAGGACTCAAAACATAACTTGCTCTATTTCTTGATTTAATGAATACTTCACTTGCCTTGGTCATTGCTTAAATTTCTCTTAGGCTTGCTTTGGTTTAATTTTATTACACTACGTCAAATGTCCTATAAAACCTAGATTCAAGCTCTGACTCTTAGGAGACTTATACATATCAAACAGCTGAATAATGGGGAATATAACAATGAAAAAGCATTTTTTTCCTCAAAATTTTAAGTAAACACATTGTGATGATTTTTTTAAGCAGGCTAAAATATAGGTAAGTGGGTTAGAATAAAAGGGTTAGCTTCAAAACCTAAAAAAAGATATCACCTAGTTCAAGCCTCTTATTTCACAGATAAGGAATGTGAGGCTTGGACAGATGGACGGACCTGATTGTACAGCGAGCACTCAGGCTTTCAGGCTCTTCCTCAGTTTCAGGCTTTTTTTTCTAGACCAAGTCTCTTTTCATAACATTATTTGTCATATTTTTATTTGTAGTCATATTGCTTCCAAAACATAAGTCACTGAAAGATGTCCATCCATTTATAAAGAAGAAATAATACGCAATATATTGTAACTGACAAGAGGTAGTGTGTTTAAATCCATGAGAAAATGGACACAAACACCTTTCTTGATTTTCCAAACTCATCTGAAGGACCCTAATAAATTAGCTACTTACTAAAGGTTCTTTTTTAAAAAATACATAAAATTTTCTTATATCCTCAGTAAAAGAATAATGGGTTCTAGATAAATCTTCTTCAACTCTAAAATTATCTAATCCACGGCATGCAGATTTTATAATTTTAGAGAAGGCAGATTTATGATCACCATGCTAGTTAAGATCTAGGATTAAAAGTTCAGAAAAAACAAATTATGAAATATGAAGTATTGGAAGCTGTGTTATTTTTAAGGAAGAAAACCACATCATTACTTTTACAACCCCTGTAGGCAAAATTTAACTGTTTTATTATGCTACATTAACAAAAATATGAAGTTTTCTTTCTTATTTAATTACTATTGCCTTAGCCTAATTTCATGCTATTTTTATAAGGATGTATAAAATAGAAAGTGTACAAGAAAAGTGGCACAAACCTAGGTGGAGTCTAAGGCATACAAACTTCAGGGAATTTTATGGAAATGTGGAAATTCGGGGTTATTTTCACCATTCTTATTTATGTCAGATGTTAGCTATTGTTGATCTTATACCAAGAGTGAATCAAAATCATTAGAGTGATGATGTATGTTCATTTATTAAATCCAAAGAAAACTGAAGCAGAATCTTCAGAGTTGGTTTTTATTATGAACATTATAAACACAGCTGCAAATTAATATTTGTGCATAGAGTAGTTTTTGCTTATCACATTAGTAAAGACTAAATAATCTGACAAACTTGCTGGAAATGAAGATGAGAAGATTTTGCTCCCTCCCTGTCCACCTTCTACCAAACACAAATAAAAAAATCCATCTAATTTTGTGATGCCATAAAAAATAATGGTGTGAAATGTAAGTAAAGAAGAGAACCAGGCTTTGCTTGCATTCATATTTACCTGTCCCCTATGTTAGAAGTCTATATTCAGTTGATTATTAATGTAAAATGCATGGTGTCACCCTGTGTATGCATCAAGGACATTAAGGCTGAGACCATCTTTTAATGTACTCCATACTGTTTTTCATATTGCTTTGATTTGTGAGAATTTTCTATGCAGTCCACTGTAGTGTAGGGATATTCACTTCTTTTGGATCCCTTTTTGAATATACCCTCTTTAAAAGTGGGCTGCATGTGATCAGACAGTTTTTAAAAGCTACTGTTTCATATTTTCCAAAGAATCTGATGTTGGTCCCCATGGTGACATAGCACCTATTGAAAATAATAAAGAGGAAGAGTCTATTTTTTAAACATTTTTTTGTAATTTAAACTTTAAATCTAACTCTGCTCTTCTTCATAGATGCTATATTGATAGAATTGTTTTTAATAGGAAGTTTTGAAAAATGTTTGTATGGTAATGTAACAAATACAGTCAGAACTGGAAGTTGCTATTTTAATTTGATTATGCTTCTGGGGACAACCTGGATTAAACGTCATTATACAGAGGTACATGAAAAGTAAAACACATGCATTCAGAACCCAGAATTTCATTTCAGTAATCAATTATTTTCAATGACTCATGACCTCTGAATGGTTTCCGTGAAGAAAATACCTAGAGTTGATTTTATTCAAGTCCCACAATTCTTTCCTTTTTAAAAACATGCATGCTGATATTTTTGTGTTCATGCAAATTTTTTACTCGCTAACTCTATATATATTAAGGGGCATTGGCATCCTAAGTAGGACTATATTTAAAAAGTGAGTAATTTTATTCTTATAGTTCTGAGTATGGCTTCTTTATACTGTGATGAATCTTGCTTTCTGCCTTTTATTTGCATACATAAAATCTTCATTTTTGCCTCATCATGTATCTTTTCTGCATATAATTAAAATTAAATTTTTTTTGTGCAGAGCTGGGTATTTGCCTCAGAATATTCCCCTGGAGATTATCAGATACCTGTCTGAGGAAAAGGATTTTCTTCCTTGGCATGCTGCCAGCAGAGCTCTTTATCCTCTAGATAAATTACTGGACCGCATGGAGAAATACAACGTCTTCAATGTAAAAAGATATATTTTCTTCTTTCTTCTTTTCAGAAAATAAACTGTTTTCTCATTATCTACTATGTTCAACTTGATCCCAAGTTATTTTAGTTCCTTCTAATTTGTGTTATCATTTTTGTTCTGATTTTCTGTATGACACTAATGGCAAATTCTGAAGAAAGAAATGTAATACAAGCTACTTTTTTTTTTTTTTCCTGGCCTAAAAGTGTCAGTTAAGCTTAAATGCCTCAGAATTTAAGAACAAATATACATAACAAATCCTTAAAGTTCAAACTTACTTCCCTAGAGTTAAAGGGTTCTGTGTTCACAAAGGACTTAACCTGGGAGAGGGATGCAAAAATCTTCACAGAATATAGACAGTTTCAGTAAAGATTCTTAGTCATTATTTTTATCCAAAGGGGCATAGTAAATTCAATTCACTTCCTTAATTAACAAGGTTAAGATCAACATTGAGGCAAAAGCCCATTCATAATTGGGTCCAAGGAGATATAGGAGAGCAAACAACAGCTAATCCAAATAGACCTGAAGACATGGCAAACATTCCAATATGTTACTTGACCAGATTTCCTAAGCCTAAGGGCTGGAAACAGGAGAAGGCAATGGCACCCCACTCCAGTACTCTTGCCTGGAAAATCCCATGGATGGAGGAGCCTGGTGGGCTACAGTCCATGGGGTCGCTAAGAGTCAGACACGACTGAGCGACTTCACATTCACTTTTCACTTTCATGCATTGGAGAAGGAAATGGCAACCCACTCCAGTGTTCTTGCCTGGAGAATCCCAGGGACGGGGGAGCTTGGTGGGCTGCTGTCTATGGGGTCACACAGAGTCGGACACGAGTGAAGCCACTTAGCGGCAGCAGCAAGGGCTGAAAAACCAAACCTGCACAGCTGACACCACCCAATCTAATGTAATAATCATTTTGAATAGCATTAGGGTTAAGTACTGCTAATGAGCTTTTGATTCCAAAATTTCTTATCACCAGTGAAGTTTTGCATGCGAGAATGTTATCTCTGTAACTCCTGTCACCATTGAGCATTATTTATTTTCCTTTTACTTATTTGAAGACTCTGCTCTGTGTCTTATAAACTTTTCCTAATTTATAACGTACTGGCTCTGCTAATTAACCTATGAATTTGAAATGATTCAAGGCAAGATGGCTCTGACATGAAAGCTGTTTATTAGAGTCATCTAAATAGTGTGATGTCCACAAGAGTTGCTTTTTCAAATCTTATCCTAAGCCTGCATGAAAGCACCTTTGCTTTAACAGTTTTTTTAATGAGGATAATCTTGGCTTGACTGTTCATTGTCATCAGTTTTGTTTTAGTCTGCCTTTGCAGCAGACGTGCATTCAGGTGTCAGTACAGTTATGGTGTCTATCATTTTTATCTGCTGGAGAAAGGCTTGTTACCCTTCTCTTTTCTCCTTAACACAGAGACACTGTAATATTAAACTTATGTAAAACAAATTTACATTCTTGTGTATATTTGTACTTTAGAATAGTATATCATGTCAGATACTTCATTTCCAGTAAAAGTTAAGAATTGTTTTACTCTAATTTCAGTGTTTTCCTTCCTTTGTCAAAATTCAAGGACCCCATTTAAGTGAGGAGAACATATCTTACATTACCACTAATATTTAATTATATCATTAGATGAGTGGATTTTGACTTTGAAATATTAATAGTACATCATTTTACTAAAGAGTGAATCTCTTTTGTGTGTGTCAGGTTCAACAAGGCTAGGCGATTAGCTGGGCTTATCTAATAGTTTTGCATTAAAATATGGTCTATTTACATAAAATGATAAAGATTAGGTACTCATTTTCATAAACTATATCTACCTACATGGGTAACTATATATACATGGATTCATTATCCATATTCCTTACTTTCCTTTTCACTACAAAAATTGTCATCTCAAATATTTAATAGTGAAAATTGCTTAATTTGTCAATAGGCAGTAAAGAGTAGACTTCCACCATTGCAACTAATTTTATATTTATTTTCTATGTTTGAAATACTAAGTCAAAATTATAATAAAGCTTTATCATACCCATTATTGTACGGACATTCAAAGTAGGTTCATTTGGAAAATATTTTAAGTTACATATAATTTCAGTTGTCAGAGCAAAGTGATTTGAAAGTAACATTATCTTTATTTCTCCTACTCTTCATTTAGGAATATATTTTAAAGCAAGTTGCAACGACGTACATCAAGCTTGGTTGGCCAAAAAACAATTTTAATGGATCTCTTGTCCAAGCATCCTACCAACATGAGTACGGTTTTATTTTCTTATTTGCTTCCCCCCAGAACCGCACAGTGACACGCTGCTAGGAGCACTGTGGCTATAGCAGCATGAGACGACCTTTCATCCTACATCTTTCATTTCCCTTTCCCAGAAGGAGTGATGGGGGACAGCACGGTTTCCACCACCTGGTACTGAGAAGAAAGGCTTTTCTTGGCCGTGTTTTAATTTAAAATCTGCCTGACTGGTAAAGTTGAGATCTGAACCGAGACCCCTCACTACTAGAGAACTGTTTCCAGAGAAGACGTTTTTATGCACAACTCCCACCCTGCTTAATTATTTCTTACTCAGCAAAATGGAATCCCCGTGTCTGAAAATTATTTTGTGCTAATTATTTACATATGTACTGTGATGTAGTGTAATGAGTTATCCTTTCTCTCCAGATATTGACACAGATATTGATATTGGTTTTTCTTTTCCTTTTGATGATACCTAGAGAACTACGTAGAGAAGTTATAATGCTGGCATGTAGTTTTGGCAACAAGCACTGTCACCAACAAGCATCAACACTTATTTCAGATTGGATTTCCAGCAACAGGAACAGGTAAGCTGAACCACATCCTCTTTTTCTGATATGATATGTGCTACTTTCAGATTCTGAGTGGATGCATTACATTCATTAACTGGAGAAAAACAAGATAAAAACACTGCGGAACTTTGTTTCAGGTTCACAGTTTACCAAGCAGCCACATGAAAGCCACAGCGTACCTCTCTCTGGAATATTTATCTAGTTGTAAACTACCTTAAGCCAGACTTTTATTCTTCATATATAGAGTGCCCACCTTATTTTGAATCTTGATAGCTTTGTTCTCCCATGAAAACAAAATAATTGAATTTAGGTCAAACTCTCAAGTTCCTTAGAAAGGTTGTGGTATTTATTTATAAAGCAACTGTGAGCATTTGATATAAATGAAGCAGCATAGCAAATGTTAATTATAAAACCTAAAGACAAAAATGTTATGAAAAACCTTTAGTCTTTCAGTGACCTTTGATAGAAACCTTAAACTTGTGTCTTATCTCGGAATTTCACAGTACAGTATTTTCATATATTATATGAGGTTAAAAATATTTGATAGAATTATTTTCAACTAAATGTCATTTAATGTTAATGAAAAAATGTGAAGCATAAACAAAATCAAAGATCAATGATTTTCATATTATGGTTTTAAAAAATATTTTAGGTGTATCTGAATTTCCAAACATCATTATATCCCATTTCTTTTTATACTTTGGGAAATTTTTAATCACACTTCTCCAATCTTTTGCCACCTTGTTAAGGAGAGTCTGATCAGAAGGGTGAGGATTTAAGGAAAAATTAGCTCAGAAGATTCTATTTTACATGCTTCGGGGGGCTTGTTCCTGGTGTCAGTGGCTGAGACAGCTCCGTGGGCAACAGAAGGAGACCTGTTGTAGAAGAACATTGAGAACCACAGAGTGCATAATTTGTTTGTGTAACAAAATGGTATTTTTCTTGCTGAGAGCTGTTTAGGTTTAAACTTATGTCTGACTCCAGATCAAAATGTAGCTCTCCTGCTTTAAAAGTTTGTGAGGGAAATCTTTCACTGAATTCTTAGTAATTAGTCATAATCTGTCACCTTCTCTAGAGTTTTCCTCTTTTCTTTTTAAGTTAATCCTTGTTGGCCATACACTGAGCTAAGAAGGAAAATATTTTATTACTATCATCTCTCAATGGAACCATCATATACTAAAAGACAGTGATTAAATTCCTCATCACTCTTCTCTAGAGCTAAAACATCTTCATTTTTAAAAACTTATCCTTTTTGCTACGTCCTCTAAAACCTTTTATGCAACATTGACGTAGCTCAGTCTGTGTCTGACTCTTTGTGACCCCATGGACTGTAACCTACAAGGCTCCTCCATCCATGGAATTTTCCAGGCAAGAGAACTGGAGTGGGTTGCCATTTCCTTCTCCAGGAGATCTTCTCGACCCAGGGATCGAACCCAGGTCTCCCGCATTGTAGGCAGACGCTTTACGATCTAAGATACCAGGAAACCATTTATATTAGTCTTAAAATGTTATTTTAAAAACTTTTCCTGTTTTTTTTTTTTTTTACCACCCCCTTCTATCCTATCACATGTAATTGGGCTATGAAAACTTAAACATTTATCCAAAATCAAAACATCCAAAATGTGACCAAGATAGTTAATCACATATGCATTCAAGGAAAAAAAGTGAAATATACTCTTTGACAAGGTCTCAACTTTCTGCCCCTTTGTTTTTTTGTTTGATTCTTTGGTTGTTTTATTAGGCAATTTGACTTNAACATTTATCCAAAATCAAAACATCCAAAATGTGACCAAGATAGTTAATCACATATGCATTCAAGGAAAAAAAGTGAAATATACTCTTTGACAAGGTCTCAACTTTCTGCCCCTTTGTTTTTTTGTTTGATTCTTTGGTTGTTTTATTAGGCAATTTGACTTAAATGTGCTAAATTGCTTCAGTCATGTCCTGAACTACAGCCCACCAGGCTCCTCTGTCCAAATCTTCCCAGGCAAGAATACTGGAGTAAGTTGCCATTTCCTCCTCCAGAGGATTTTCCTGACTGAGGAATCAAAGGCATGTCTGTCACTTCAGCAGGTTCTTTACTGCTAGCTCCACCTGGAAAGCCCCTTATTTGGCTATAGACAGGTGCTTTTTCTCAGAACTGATAGCTCTGTTTGAACCCTTTCATGAATTTGCTCATACTTACCTACATTCTTACTATTTTATTAGAACTGAACTTATACCATTGTATTACCATAATTTCTCTAAGGAGTATTCAAGCCTGATATCATTTTCTACATTTAATAACTATCGGGAAATTCTATCTTTAAAATAATTCATTTATTTAATGAAATTTTATTGAGCAATTCTCAGTAGCAGCTTTCACTTTCATGCGTTGGAGAAGGAAATGGCAACCCAGTCCAGTGTTCTTGCCTGGAGAATCCCAGGAACTGGGGAGCCTGGTGGGCTGCCGTCTCTGGGGTTGCACAGAGTCGGACATGACTGAAGTGAGTTAGCAGCAGCAGCAGCAGTAGCAGCTGGTAAACAAAAAACAAAGAGAAGAGGTGAAGCTCAAAATTCATAGGAGATACAGCTCAATTGCACTCATCTCACAAGCTAGTTAGCTGGAGAAGGCAGTGGCATGCCACTCCAGTACTCTTGCCTGGAAAATCCCATGGACGGAGGAGCCTGGTAGGGTGCAGTTCATGGGATTGCTAAGAATTGGACATGACTGAGCGACTTCACTTCACTTACAGCTCTGTAAACAAATAGTGGTACTTTGAAGCAAGAACGAAGCATAAGACAGTGTGTGAACCCATAGAAGAGGGAGGTTGCTGCCTGGGAGACCCTGTGTTCTGCCTTATGAAGAGTGAGTGGGACTTAGTTAGATGACCAGGACGCATGAGGCAGGGATGGGTGTATAGGAGAATGTTAAGGGGGTGGTAGAGGTCCCAAACAAAAGGGAGGTGCATGGGTTGACGTTTAGTTTTAAAGAGTACAGCAGTTTTTAACTTGTGAGTTTGAACTCTCTGTCACTTCCATAGTTCAGTTCAGTCGCTCAGTCGTGTCCGACTCTTTGCGACCCCATGAATCACAGCACGCCAGGCCTNGACGCCCCGGGAAGCCTCTTCCAGGCGCCCCGGGAGAGAGGAGCAGGCTGCCCAGACGACCTCGGAGTGCGCCCCAGCGCGCCGCGGTTGAGGGGAGCGGGGGAGTCGGGGAGCGACGCGGGAGGCTGGAATTGAGGGCCCCCTGCAGCCAGGACTTCGAACCCTGGAAAAAGCCTTCGCTCCCCACAGGTGCTGTGGGCAGGGGGCCCTCCACACCACCGTCCCTGGCCGACCCTGCGGCACTCTGGCTGATGTCGCCAGACAGCAGGTCAGTCCCGTGACCACGGGAGGGGTCTGCCCCTCCCCCGCATGCTCTCCTGTGGACTGAAAGCCGCCTGGCTGCCTGTCCAGGTCTGAGGTGGGCTCAAGCTGTGAAGGGCTCTAGAAAAGGAACGGTGGGGGATAGGGGGCTTCCCAAGAGCAGCAGCAGGTGAAGAGGGCCCCCTTACCTCAGGGTCTAGGCAAACAGGGGGCCAGACGGGTAGGGACATGTCCCACCCCTGGCTGTGCACTCTCTTGACCCTTGCTGGCCTTTGAAGCTGGTCCCAGGAGGAGGGGGTAAGTGGGCTGCTGTAAAGGCGCAGGCTCCGGGCTGCACCCTGGCTGCAGCGGGGCTCCCCTGACTGGCCTCTAGCCACCTCAGTGTCCCCCATATGTTGGGGGGTTGAAGGGCAGCCACATGGCTCCCTCCTTTGGTCTGCCTCTGCTGCACCCCTGAAAGAGCCCCCGTTCTAGCCCTCCCTTTCTCCACAGCCCATCAGCACCTGACAGGACACGGCCCAGGGACGCAAGGGGCCCCCACTTTGCTACACAGCTGAACTGGTGGAGCCTGTGGCCCCCGCAGAGTGCCCGGCCCAGCGCGCACCTCTCTCCACATCCTTGAACTTGATGGTTCTGCGCCGGGGGAGCCGGGGGCCAGTGGCCACCTCAGCCAGGAGCCCGGGGCCACAGAAGCTCAGGCTGCTGCCCCGGTTCCTGAGCACCAGCTTCAGCTCCTGGTTCTCCTGGATGAGCTGCACCAGCCGCCGAAGCTCCTCATTCTCCTGTGCCAGCCGCTGGATCTCCTGCCGCAGGCCCTCGTAGCTGCTGAGGAGGGACATGCCCGGCAGCGGTGGGCAGCAGCTGCTGGCGGCAGGCGGGCTGGCCAGAAGGCAGCGGACCCCGCCATTGTGAGGTCAACGGCTCCCTACCCCCCACCGCAGCCACATTCCGGGGCTTCAGAGCCAGCATCCAGCAGTTCCGAGCACCTTGAGTGGGGCACCCCCAAACTCTGGCCTCTGGCTCACGAGTAGAGCCCAGATCTGCCCAACTTGGGAGTCCCTCCCGGAAGCCCCTCCTGGTGGACAGAAGGTCTGGGTCCCAGCCTATCATGGTGGTATTGTGGGAAAGGAGCTGAGCGATTCAGGCATTCCTCCTCCCCATTGGCCACCCGCTACTCATGCCAGGTTGTGAGGCTGGGTCTCTGGGCACAGTCCCAGAGGTGGTGGTGGTCAGCACGTCATCTGAAGGGGGCAGGAGGGTGAATGTGTGAGCTGCCCTGAGTGAGGGGGTGTGCCTGGCCCAGTGGCAGCAAGAGCTGAACTGGCTTCAGAAACTCTGGCGCGTCAGAGCATGGGGGCACCAGGTAAGCACCTTAGGGTAAGCACAGGAGGTCCTCCGGTGCAGATGGCAGAGAGAGTCATTGTCCCATGAAGGACAGGCACCCCAGATGAGGCACCACATTCAGGGCCACAACCTCAGAGAACAGGGTGGAGCAGGCAGCAGGGAGGTCCCAGCAGACAAGGACGGCAGTTTCTGAGAGCAGGGGAGCCCCCTCAAAGGCGACTGGGTTTGTACTTGAGAACATATGAAGGCCTTCCTTCCTTCTCCCCATGTGTTTTCTAATGGGATAGTTCTGTGTAGTTGCCATTGAGTCATTTCTTCCATTATGATTTATTTCATGTCATTTTTTGCATTTCGCAGGCCTGCTCACTGCAGTTTCCACTTGTTAGCCAGTAGTGCAGAGGAACCTAGGAAAGATAAGATGAGAAGACAAGGCCTGCCTCCCAACACCCACCCATGGGTCCGGGGGTCACTCGGAGGGGCAAGCTCCCACCGGCCCAGCTCCCCCAGACCTTGCCCAGGGTGAGAGGCCAGGCAGAAGGACTAGCAGCTCCACAGCAAGGCGGAGCAGGCAGACTGTCCTGGACGCCAAGCTTGGAGTCGAGGAGGACAGTGGAGGTCTCAGGGAGAAGTTACCTAAGAGTTCAAACACACTACCAGAAACGTAAAGGCTTAATACAGCAGACATTTATTCTCTTCCAGCTCTAAAGGCCAGAAGTCCAAACTGAGTCTATGGGCTAAAATAACAGTTCCTTCTGGAGGGTCCTGGGGAGGGTTTGTTCCTTGCTGTGTCCAGTGGCCAGCACTCCCTGGCTTGAGGCTGCCTCACTCCACAACTCTGCCTCCAAGGTCACCTCTCCTGCTCTTCTGCACCCAAATACCCCTTTGCTGCCACCTTGAAAGGACCCTCATGTTTCCATGGGGTCCCCCTGGATACTCCAGCCTATGCACTCCTTCTCAAGACCCTTAGCTTAATCATATCTGCAGAGTTCCTTCTGCCACAGAAGGTGACATTCATGGTCTCCGGGAATCAGGACCCAGCTATCTCTGCAGGTATTCTTTAGCCTATTATGCTGGCTGGATGTGGGGCAGACTTGAAAGTGTTCCCTAGGTGTACCGATTCATCAGCAAAGGACAGCTCACCACTGGCTTGGGAGCTGAAGCACAACCTTTNATCAGGACCCAGCTATCTCTGCAGGTATTCTTTAGCCTATTATGCTGGCTGGATGTGGGGCAGACTTGAAAGTGTTCCCTAGGTGTACCGATTCATCAGCAAAGGACAGCTCACCACTGGCTTGGGAGCTGAAGCACAACCTTTGCCCAGCTGGTGGCTGAATGGTCTGCTGACTCGGATGCGACTTCTCTGCAGCCAGGCTTGACTGTAAGGGGGCTGGGGGGGTGTGGTGAGGCGGGGGTCCGAGTAGTACGTTGGAAGCTGCTCACCGTGGAGGAACATGCTCCACAGAACCACTCCCAACAAGCCCCGGAACTAATGAACTAACAGCAAAGGCAACAAGGTCAAGGAGGAGCATGCTGGTTACAGCCCAAAGTTCCTGCAACAGATCAGTAACTCTGCCAACTGGCCACTGACCGCTCTTGGGATAGGCCACTGCTGAGATGCATCCGTGCTGCCCGGGGAGGTCTGGGGCAAGGGCCAGATTCACTGTGAAGTCAGGAGGCTCAGGATCCCTCCAGGTCAGGGCCTCAGCAGAGTGTTCACAGGGTTGCACACTCTGTAAAATTTCCAAAAGCATGTCATCACAGTGAGGTTAATTCTGTCTCTTCCCACTGCACCCGGCATTGTGTCATTTCTTCCCCTGCTGTTGGGGACAGGTGGGGGCATGGTGGGCTCTGCTCAGGCAGGCTGAGGTAGGAGCAGCCGCTCCCTGGTGTCATTCAGGTATTGCTGTCATTCTGGGACAGAAGTGACTCCCAGGAACACAGCCGCCTCTCTGTGCTGCGTGTCACCAACATAGGGCTGATGGAGTTGGCTAATGTCTTCAATTCAAAAAACCTCTAAAATGTGATAAACAGCCCCTAAAGACCCTGAAATCTTAGAGCTCATATGTAAACCCGATAGGTTTTCTCAAATTTAACAATTCTGAGAATGTACACAATAATAGATAAAGGTAATATTTGATAAAGCTACCATCTGGTAGCTCAGATGGTAAAGAATCTGCCTGCAACACAGGAGACCAGGGTTCGATCCTTGGGTTGGGAAGATCCCTTGGAGCAGGGAAAGGCTACCCACTCCAGTATTCTGGCCTGGAGAATTCCATGGGGTCACAAAGAATCTAACACAGCTGAATGACTTTCACTTTCACGTATTCTTGCCTGGAAAATTCCATGGGCAGAGGAGCCTTGCAGGGTACAGCCCATGGGGTTGCAGTCGGACACAACTAAGCAGCTAACAAACACAGCTAAAGGGAGATGATTGGACAGCATCGACTCAATGGACATGCGTCTGAGCAAACTCCAGATGGTAAAGGACAGGGAAGCCTGGCCTGCTGCAGTCCGTGGGGTTGCAGAGTTGGACATGACTTAGTAACTGAACAAGCTAAAGGGGCTGTTACCTGAAAACAACTTTACTCCCAAGCTAGTTAAGTTATAAAAATAACCTTTGATTAAACATGTTAGAGGAGAGACTAAACTATCCTCTCTCTATATAGAAGGGGACATCATGAAAGTATCACCATCTTAAGAGACCATCAGATTTTGTATCCAAAAAGCACAGCAGAAACATGTTAGAGAAATATATCAGGCAGTTAATTGAGGACATTGTTTGTGTTTTGTGATGTTTGTGATATCGGTCAACTTTAAAAATTTGTGTTGAGACCTCCTTGGTGGCACAGCCAGTGGTTAAGAATCCACCTTCCAATGCAAGGGATGCAGGTTGAATCCCTGGTCAGGGAACTAAGGTGCCATGTGCTGCAGGGCAACTAAGCCCTCAAGTTGCAAAGACCCAGTGCAGCAAAAAAATATTAGTGTTCTGTGTTGGGACTTCTTTCCTCACTCTATTCCCTTAATTTTGGATATATGATCTTGTCCTCCTCCTCAAAAAGGGCCCTGAGATGGCTCTCCTTCAGAAAAGTTGCAAAATTGCTGTGTCTGGGAACCTAGGTTTCAGGAGGGCTCCCGCCATTCCCCAGTGAGAGGGGCTCAAACCTCAACTCTTTGTACAAACAAATGTCCTTTCTTCTTAGGAGTCCAGGTACATCCAGGCAGAGGCCTACGACTGTGACCAGCCCCTATGAACACCCTGGGCCCTGAGTCTCCAGTGAGCTTCTCTAGTGGCCAGCACGTCACGTACCATGTTGCAATTTGTTGCTGGGTGAATGGAGAGCGTCCCCCGGATTCTTCAGGGAGAGGACTCTGGAAGGAGGCACCTGGTCTCCTCTGACTCTGCCCCAGCAGGCTTTTCCCTTTGATTTTCATTAACATCCTTTCCCTTGAATCCTGGTCATGAGTACAATTCTGTGTGCTGAATTCTGTGAGTTCTAGTAAATAACTGAATCCAGGGCCACGGCTGCTCTTGGGGATCCTCAACACGGCTCCCAAATCTGTGTAAGCCTTATATCCCTCAAACCTGAATCCACCCAGGTGTGTACGCTGTGACTAGAACACAAAGGCCAGAGAACCAAGCGGTTCTCATTCCTGAAGTGCTCAGACCTTAAACCAGAGATACTACTGGGGGTGGGGGGTGGGGGCGGGGAAGGACACTTCCACGAGGGGCACAGTAAGACAAGATGTGTATAAGAGACAGCTAATGAACTAACAGCANTGGTGGCTCAGATGGTAAAGAATCCGCCTGCAATGCAGGAGACCTGGGTTTGATCCCTGGGTTGGGAAGAGGCCTTGGAGAAGGGAATGGCAACCCACTCCAGTATTCTTGCCTGGAGAATCCCATGGACAGAGGAACCTAATGGGTTACAGTCCATAGGGTCACAAAGAGTCAGATACAACTGAGCCTATCTGACTCAAAACTCCATTTTGAGTTAATTTTTAAATGGTGTAAGGTAAATGGTCAAGATTCTTTTTTGTAATTTTTCATAGGGTTACTCACATGCATTTGACTCAATATAAAACAACAGTTTAAAAGTGTCTTGGGTGACTGAAGGTAGGGGTAATGACATTTGGGCCTTTGTGCTCATGTCTGTGGATGGTATAGAGAAGCTGGATATCCAGATATCACCAGATAAGGACTGATTCATGCTGATGTCCAGTTTCTATAAAACAAGTCTCCAGATCATGAAGATAAGATTCCAAGGAAATCCAGCTTTCACCCAGGAAATTTCCAGCCACAGGTCAAGGGCTTGCTGTTCTCTTCCTGCTCAGCTCTCCGAGAAGGCCACTTGCCCCAAGGTTGTTGTTTAGTTGCTAAATCACGTCCTACTCTTTTGCAACCCCATGGACTGAAGCCAGACTCCTCTGTCCATGGGATTGCCCAGGTAAGAATACTGGAGTGGGTGCCATTTCCTTCTCCAGGGAATCTTCCTGACCCAGGGATCAAACCCACATATCCTGCATTGGCAGGTGGATTTTTTACCGCTGAGCCACCTTGGGAATCCCAGTAAAAAAAATCACTATCAAGACTATGCTGTCCTTTGTCAAAATGTTGCAAAGACAGAAGCGTCAAGTCAGAAAAGGGAAAGGAAACTGAGCAGTGAGCATACTGCTGCTCTCTCACCTGAGATTCCTGTTCACTCTGTGCCTCTAGAACCTGATAATTCTAGAGGGTTATGTCCAATATTCTATATCACGTTCAACTTTTCAGTTTCAATATTTGTCAATATTTCTACATGGCTGTAATTAATTATAGAAAATAACACAGTGTTCAAAAAAACTCTGTTAACCCAGTAGATCCGTGGGGGTAACTACATTATTAAAAGGAATTCCCAGCGGAGTTACATTACATCTAATTCCAATGGATCTTTCAATTTATTCACATTATACACGTTTTCAAAAATGGAGATTGAACTCATGTGCTCTGTGGGTTTGTACATGCACCTATACACCACATCCTCATACACTCATCTCAGTTTTGAAATGTCTAAGGGAAAGAAATACATGCCAGACAAGTGGATTTATTTCATTTCATGACTGTTACTTTAACAGGACAGAGTATAATATTAATTTTTTGAAGGCATATTAAATAGAACAATGACCAAAGCAACTGAAACAGACACATTCAAAGATATACATTTTGCAGTTCACCCAGTTATTTCCCTACCAGAATAATCTGGTATTTGCTCCTGGAGCATACTTTTGACTGTTGACCTCAGACATAAACTTACTTATGCATTCTAAAAACCACTGTTATAAGACATACACACATTCTCAGTAAATACTCTGACTGCATGATATAAAATATTTTCCATTTTTATTGAGCTTTTCACATCTTTGCTTCATTGTTAGCCTTTGTGGCAGAAGGTTGTACAAGCGGCAAGTTCCGTATAACTGATCACTCTACTGGGATGTTCCTCAGTGAATTGATAAGATGGGATGTGGAGTAGAAAATTCCCCATTTGAATTACATTAGCATTTCAGAGAACGAATAGATTTCAGAGGGTGTTTTGAGTCAATAGGGAGACTTTTGAGGAAAACCTACACATAGGATTTCTTAGTTTTCTCAATGTGTGAGAATGAGTGACACATAACCTCTCCTGCTGTTAAAATAAATTTGAAGTTGCTCTCTCTACTATTCACAGCAACCGTGGTCAGTCAAAAGAAAGATGACAAACAGCCAATGAATAAAAACAAAAATTCCCTATTGTGGAAAGATACAGACCATGATCAAACAGAGAATAATATTTATTTTATTTCCAGTCATTTGGAATAATCTAACACTTCTTACCTCTGGCTCTACCACTCGGGAGATCATCCAGAACTCTCTGAAATGAAATCCACTGTCATACTTTCCACTGTGGCAGAGTCTCCATATAAACACATTGTTTTGCATTTAAATATATATTGCTTTTAAATTTTAAATGGTGTTATGAGTGAGAACCCTTGGCAGCAAAGAAATTAGATTGGGAAGTCAAGTGAGAAAACAAGAGCAGGCAAATATATTAAAATGGGGCTTTTCATTTGTTGTGTCTCAAATACCCACCTGGAATCCAGAATGAATCCACAGATGCCTGATACCCATTTTGATGTTTTCTTGAATGCTAACATCTTCTAAGATGGCAAGCGAGCAATGCTTTCAAAACATACTGTTTAGGAACAAAATAAATCAAATATGGATTCATCAAAATAAAAACTGAAAATCTTTCCCTCTAGCTAACATCCCAGGATGAGATTCAAAAACAGAAATGTGAGAAAATGCAGAATATAAATTCTCTATCGTACCAAGTTCTTTCTCATAAAATTAAGAAACATAAAACTTCTTGTTTCTATTTATAAAAGCAAAAGATCGATGCATCTTGTCATTATAGAGATACGAACAAAGGTAAAATCTATATCCGTCTGCATATCTCACTAAAGGTAAAGCTGAACATTGGGCAAGATAATGTACATACTTTGGAACATGGAAAACAGAGGCTGTATATTCGTTTTGGTTTACGTATGTGCATGTGTGTCCATGCATTGTCCTTGGGAAACGATATCCAGACTAAGAAAAGATCAGAGAAAAGTAAGCAAAGTAATAGACAGACTTAAGAATATAACAGATGGGGAAAATGTGAGGGAAGTGAATATATTTGCCAAAGAAATGATACTGAGCGGGTCAGGAAATGAAAACATTACATAAATACTTATATACTAAACACAAACACAGGGTCAGATGGGGCTCTCAAAGACTCAGAGCTCCCACTGAAGTCAAAAGTCTGCCCTGGGCGTCTTGCACACACATTTAAATACAACTCAGCCTTAAACAGCTTAAAGGTGAGAAAGAAGTATTTATTTTGGATAGAAATGGCCAAACAGCTGAACTTGAAGAGGAGGAAAACTCACTTTTGAAGTAAAAGAGAACCATTTTTTGCCATGAGGAAAAACAGACGCTGAAACAGCTTGTCTGATGAGGTAATCGCAGTAAACAGTAGGAATGCTTAATTTCAGATTAATTAGGTCGGTCAAAATTCTATGTTGATTTAGTCAGGGAGTAAATGCAAACACCTAAGGATCTTTTCCATCAAATTACCTTCAGTGTGGTAATAGTAACCATTATTGTATTATAATAATCCAGAAACACTGCTCAATCTGTATCCTTTTTTTTTTTTTTTTTTTTTTTCCACTTAGAATACTTACATGATCATGGGCTTGAAAAAGCATAGAAATAAAATAAATTTAAAATGTATTCCTTTGTTGAAGGTATCTCAGAACNAAAATCACTGCTTAATTTGTTTCTTTTTTTTTTTTTTTTTTTTTTTTGCACTTAGAATACTTACATGATCATGGGCTTGAAAAAGCATAGAAATAAAATAAATTTAAAATGTATTCCTTTGTTGAAGGTATCTCAGAACATTAACAGATAAGTTGGTTCCTTCAACACAAGAGTTCAATCTAATGTGTGAACATCCTTTGACTTTAAAGACTTCCCTTCTGAAAACAAGACTTGTACTGAGCAGACTGACAATCTGTCTGGTTATTATTATTGGCTCCGGACCCAGGGGAAGGGGAAAGTATTTCAGATCAAGCTAAGCTCTAAAAGCTCGTTTCCATTTGAGTACCTGGAAAGTAGTCAACAATCATCTCCATTTTACATTTCCTGGAGTTTATGAGATAAGAAAATTATCTGAAGGTCTTAGCAGACCTGCTGACTAAAGATCCAAAGAAGTACAAGAAGGTTTGCCCCACCAATCAGAGGCGAAACATATTGCTGAATTCATTGACATTTTCATCCTATGCATTTAGCATGCAATATCCTCTCCAAATAGATACAATCTATCGCTTTTATACTGTGTAATGGTAGGTAGTGTTCTTTTTCTAATGCAAGGGAATGTAAAAAATAACTGTGCCAGGAATGAATTATTTGAATTTAACACACAAGCTGCAGCTGGTCACTAAAACCCATTTGTGACTTGTCAAAGAAACGTGTGAAATCACAGAATCATTTTCCTTGTTGTAGCTGCCTGTTCGTGAGTGCAGAAATTGAACATCTCTGATTGGATTTATGAAAGAGAAAGACTTCTCCAAGAAACTCTGTTTAGCATTCTTATACCAAAACAACAGATTTGAAAACCATGATACTCGCATTTGTGGATTACTTTTTCACACTTCAAACTGCTTCTGTGAGTTTCAAACTGCTTCTACAGGAACATTAGCTTTATTTTGTTGACTTAAAAAAAATGCACAACATGGAAGTTGCAAGTTAAATTTTGTTGTTATTGTTTAGTTGCTAAGTCGTGTTTGACTCTTTGCAACCCCATGGACACCAGGCTTCCCCGTCCTTCACGATCTCCTGGAGTTTGCTCAAACTCATGACCATTGAGTTGGTGATGCTATCCATCTCATCCTCTGTCACTCCCTTCTCCTCCTATAGGTAAGTTTTATTTGGGGCTGCAGCCTGAGAGACAGCATCCTAGATAATTCAGAAACTGCTCTGAAGAGGTAGAGAGCAGGATCGGTATTTGTGTGATTTTGGTAAAGGGAGAGAACATGAAATCAAGCACATATTTTTCCAGAAGCGTTCTGCTAGTCTCATGAAGTCTTCTGTTAGTCATGAGGAACAGTCATCACCAGGAAGGATTTTAGTGTTTCTCTAGATATACAGGATTTGGGCTCTAGATATACAGGAATTGGGCTCATAAAACGGACTCCTAAAAATATCTAGCTATCTGAAGACCAGTCTTGTCAGGTGACCCCAGTCCCAGCCCAGAGGGCCTCATTTCTGCTCTCTGCCCTGAATTCCTTTCAGAGAGTGTTGAAAATCAGCAGCTGCAACAGCATATGACTTAATCCTTGTAGACGCAGATGGCAAGTGCCAATTTGTAGCTGACAATTTAAAAAATAAGGAAAGTGGTGTGTAGCAAACAATTTCCTCAAGAATCATTAGTCAGTCTGATATGGACCTAGGAAAATAAAGACTCCAGCTTCTGTTTCTCCTGAAACACAGTAAATACAAAGTTTACACATTAAGAATTTTTGTTTCAAGGCTCACATACTGCATATCTGCCAGCCAGTCAATCACCAACCCAGCCTAGACCCAGTGGCCATTCATTTTGGCTATGATCACCTAGTCTTCAAGCCCAGTGAGGTCTCTTATCTACCTTCCTCCATGTCCACACTAAACTTCAGCTCTTTTATTCTGGGGCTGCTGGAAGTCATGATATCATACATATTGACTTCACAAGGAATTCACATTGTCTGACATTGGCTGGTACTCAATATGCATAGTAGAAAAACAAATAATACAAATGAACTTATTCACAAACAGACTCTTAGATTTGGAGAATGAATTTATAGTTACCAAGGAAGAAGGATGGGGGAAGGGATAGTTAGGGAGTTTGGGATTGACATGTACACACTGCTGTATTTAAAATGGATAACTAACAAGGACCTACTGTTCTCTAGCAGGGAACTCTGCTCAATGTCATGTGGCAACTTGGATAGGAAGGGGACTTGGGGGAGAATGGATACATGTATATGTGTGGCTGAGTCACTTTGCTGTCTGCCTGAAACTATCACAACATTGTTAATCAGCTATACTCCAATATAAAATAAAAAGTTTTAAAAACAATTGTCTTCCAACCAAAACGCAAATTTTATTCTTTCTTATTAAATGCTGACTGTACTTCAGAACAACTGAGTCAGCATATCATGGGCTAGACTCACGTGATTCTGAGATATAACCAGGCTGAGAACGAGTTCTTTCTTACTCAATGTCCCTTGACAGCCATTCCAAACCCAAACTACACTCCTCACATTCCAGTCCCATTTAGTACTTCCCACAACATCCAGTCCTGTGTTTCACCCACATAGAAACTCAAGTATTTTTATCACATGGGTAAACAGGAGAAGAGATGGATGAATTGATAATAGGAGTTTGGTAAATTTTATCAGTAAACACATGTTCAGCTATTGATTACTTTTACAAGCAGCCACGAATTAGCAGCTCACAGGTGTATTTTGTTCTGCTCTCAAAATGTTGGCCCAAATGGTATTTTTGAAATATTTGAATTGGCAACATTTCAGCATTGGGAAGTTGCATATAAAACTTGCGCTCCTAGCTTTTCTTGGGCAAAAAGCGTGAAGATTTGGCAATGTTAAATTCACCTACCATCGTGACTCCTCCCATTAGCTGAAGCAAAGTGGGGCTTTGTTTAGCTAAAACACACCCTTAGTTTTGCCATAGTCCACTCTTTGCCCTATCGTCTCTTTAATACTGAGGCTGAGTGGATTCATTATTCATCACCAAGCCTGTGGTTCTGTTTTTATCTTTTTAATTTTTTAAATTAATTTATTTATTTTGCCTTGCTGGGTCTTAGCTGTGGCATGTAGGATCTAGTTCCCTAAGCAGGGACTGAAACTGGGCTCCCTGCATTGGGAATATGGCGTCTGAGCCACTGGACCACCAGAGAAGTCCCTGCCCTGTTTTTCTTCGAAACTAGCAACTTCACTTCTTAATTATTTGCATGGCTCATAGAAGGATTTGATGTTGATCAGATTGATATATTTTGGGAATAAAATGTTCAGACAGAAGACTTGTATCCTCGTCCTACCTTGATACTGTCAGGCGAGTGTATTCTCCTCAGTTCTGTCTCATCTCAACAATAATTTGAAGCGACGGACATTAGAGCCCTCAGTGTGTCATAGCTCTTGGACAGATCAGTGTTACAGCTCCGTGTTACAGCTCAATTTATTTAGAAAATAGCAGGAAAATACATCCTCGAGATGTGAGGGCATGCTGACCCAAGGATGCAAAGAGAAGAGAGAGGGGGAGCTCGCCAGCCCGCGGAAGAGAGAGGGAGAGACCCCGGCCCCTTAGATCCTCTTTNTCCCCTCTTGCTCCAAGGTCGAGCCTTCGGGCAGTGGGCCTTTTCTCACCTACCCCCAACGCACGTGCTTCTTCCTGCTTAAAGGGTTCAGAAACCCCAGCCCCAGGGCTCCTGCTGCACCTCCTCCTCAGAGAGTCCTGCTCCAGGAGGCCCTGGGTTTCAGCCGCAGCCCTGGGCATTGGAACTGGGGAGTAGGCACAGGGGGCATTAGGCCCAGCTCGGACTTAGCCGGCTCTGGCTCTACCCAGGGCCCCTTCTGGGCCCGGAATCCCGTCCTCTCCCCATCCCAGCTCTGCTCAGGGCTGCCTGCCTGTGGATGACCCACTGCCTCTGGCCAGTTCTCCCAGGATTGCCAGCTGAGGAGTCGCTGCTGGACTCCAGCCCCATCACCATGGGTGGCCCGGAGGGGCGCTTCCATTTTGCCATCGACCGTGGAGGCACCTTCACAGATGTCTTTGCCCAGTGCCCAGGGGGGCATGTGAGGGTCCTAAAGCTGCTTTCAGAAGACCCTGCCAACTATGCGGACGCCCCCACTGAGGGCATCCGCCGCGTCCTGGAGCAGGTGGGCAGGGCAGGGTGGCGGGTGGANCGACCGTGGAGGCACCTTCACAGATGTCTTTGCCCAGTGCCCAGGGGGGCATGTGAGGGTCCTAAAGCTGCTTTCAGAAGACCCTGCCAACTATGCGGACGCCCCCACTGAGGGCATCCGCCGCGTCCTGGAGCAGGTGGGCAGGGCAGGGTGGCGGGTGGAGGGGGTCTCTGGGCCAGAGGCCTGAAGGCTGACCACGTGGTTCCAGGAGGGGGGTGTGCTGCTGCCTCGGGACCGGCCGCTGGACACCAGTCGCATTGCCAGCATCCGCATGGGCACCACGGTGGCGACCAATGCGCTGTTGGAACGGCGGGGAGAGCGGGTGGCACTGCTGGTGACGCGCGGGTTCCGAGACCTGCTGCACGTAGGCACCCAGGCCCGCTCAGACCTCTTTGACCTGGTGAGCTTGTCCGCGTCAGCGGTGGCTGACTCTGTAGAACACATTTTCCCTGGATCGCCTGGGCCCCTCAGGGAGGGCAGTCCTTGGAAGGGTCAGTGCTAGCCCAAGGCCACAGCTGATAGCAGGTTCTGGACACTCATGATGGGACGCTGCGTGCCCCCAACCCTGAGTGGCCATGTGTTGTCCTGGGCCTGTCCTCCACTCTGCCCTGTCCTGGACGCTGACCCTCACCCCCCTGCGGGGTTCTGGGATGGAGCAGCTCTATGAGGGCAGACAGCTGGCAGCACTCAGATGCCTGGGGGCAGAGAGCCACCCTGGTGGGCCTTCCTCGGGCCACCCAGTCTGACTGTCTCCTGGGACCATACCGTCTGACTGTGTCTCCTNTGGGACAAACTAAACTGATTTTTAATAAATGTAGTTTTCCAGGATATTTTTCAGAATATGGAGCCCACAGAAAGCCTTTGAAACATAAATGTTTGGGAACCAACTTTAACATCTTTAGCATTATTCATAATGAAATAAACTCTGTATAAGCTTTGAAGTGCCCTCTTTATTCTCATGCCTATAGAGGGCAAACTGAAATAATATTTAATTTTTCTCCTTCCTCATTGTTAGTCTTTCTAACTTTTTTCTTCTTTTTTCCTCTAACAGTTGGTTCTTAAGCAATTAGCATCTTCTCATGTACAAAGTATGAAAAGTCAAAGGAGATCTTTCATCAGTAGGTCCTTGAACAGTGCCAAGCTTAGCAAATGGACAAATTGTTACTTTTATTAATAACTGTCTCAACAAGGGGGGGGGGCGAGATATGGCAGATCTTTTTACTTTGAATCATCATTTAGTCCTTATGCCACTGTAGCTTTGATGTTCTAAGAAAAACTCTTAGGAGCATTTGTAAAATACTTTCTAGTCTTTATAGAGAGACTCAACAGAGTTGGTTTATGTGTACACACCAGTCTGGAAGGTGGGGCAGGGGAGAGTGGCATTAGTGCAACTGAAGTATCTCCAAATGGGAATCAAACTGAATGTGATACACTGTCTTGGAAAAAAGGGAGGAGGTGGTTTTCTGCTCTCTTTCTACCATCTCTCTCTCCCATAACTCATTCTACATTAAATATGGTATTGTGAGAGGAAGGAGGAAGTGAAGCCCTTGTTCACAGAGAGGACCAAGGAGACTGCATCCTAAAAGGCAGTATCTACCTTTCTCTCCAGCTCTCAGAGTCATTTTCTACATAACATCTGATGACTACACAACCTTCTAATATTTCTCCTTGCTGATACTGGCTGGTTTTCTTGCCAAAGAGTCTGTTAGATTTATTTCAGATTGATGTCATCTGCTAATTAAGGAAATATTCCCTGAATCTGAACCCGGAAGCAAGAGCAGACATAACACTTGCTAGATCTTTCCGAGTAGCCAAGTGAAAATTGAAGTGCCCAGGGTGGAACTTGCTGAGGAAGGAGGTGAGGGAATCTCTCCCAGAGGCTCCATGGTAGGGCAGGGAAGCTCAGGAAGCATGTCAAGGGCAAAAATTATTTCCCTAAATGTTACCATTAGCAACCCTGAAGACAAAAATGTCTCTGGCTCATCAGTCAATTCTGACACTGAACAAATCTTTCTATAGATTGTTAGGGATATGGCTGATTTTTCATGAAAGCTAAAATGGGGTATGAAGTAAGTAAATTATAGATTGTTAAGCCAGTCCCACAGATTTCTGTAGAGAAAAAGGCGCAAATCAAACTTCATATAAGATATAACTAAAACTTTGTTTCTTCATGCAATTCATTCCGGAAGCTAAAAATATCTTTGAAGAATCTCATGAAATTTGTTTTAAAGCACATTTTCATGTTGTAAATGTGAATCCCTTTTACCTGAAAATACTGAGTGCTGGGTCTAACTCTGTTAATATGTGGATGTGTAATCTTTTGAGGAACATGTCATATTTTGTCCGTTAGCTTTTACCTTATTTCTCAGGAGAAGCAGTTACCTGGTGTGCTGTGATGAAAGAGGTTCTGAAGTTGTAGCCAAGACTACATGAATGATTGCAGCACTCTTATTAGCAAAGCCTGTCATGGTTGAGAGTGTGGATGATGGAAATAAAGTCGTATGTAGTCCATCTTTTAAGCAAATGATCTAAAACTTACAGTTCAAAATTTTGAGGCTTAATTTTTTACTTATTGTATTCCACATGAATATACACTGGAAGGACTGATGCTAAAGCTGAAGCTCCAGTACTTTGGCCACCTGATGTGAAGAGCTGACTTGTTGGGAAAGACCCTGATGCTGGGAAAGACGGAGGGCAGGAGGATAAGAGGGTGACAGAGGATGAGATGGTTAGATGGCATCATCGACTCAATGGACATGAGTTTGAGCAAACTCTGTGAGATAGTGAAGGACAGGGAAGCCTGGTGTGTTGTAGTCCATGGGGTCGCAAAGAGTTTGACACAACTGAATGACTGAACAACAACAATTCCACATGTATAGTATAGTATGCTATTTAGAAATGTTTATTTTAAAAACAGATGGTAAATATATAACTTGCCAAAAGCAAATGTGCCAAAAAGAACAAGAAGCAGGCTGTGGAAACTGCTATATTGGGAAATTGCTCTCACACACATCTCTCTTACAATGTCCTCTTTTTTTCTCACCCTGAAAGACCAGGAGGTGAGCAGAGCTTTGCCTTTTGAAGAAAAGAAAATACAGTTACCATCAAGATTTTCAACCAATAGTGCATTATTGCTGTCGACTGAAAAAACATAGCCACACCTGAAAGTAGAGTTATTTTATTTGGTGGGAATGTTTGGGACTCCCAGCCCAGGAGACAGGTGTTAGTAGCTCTGAGGAAACTGCTCTAAGGAGGCAGGGGAGAAATCAGGCTAGATACAAGTTTGCAACAAAGGGAGCAGGCAAGGGGAACATCAATGATCAAGTATCAAGTTAAGGAATTACTTAATGCCTTCTTTTCATATGTACCTCAGTTATCTAGGGCCAATTCTATTTCCACTTTCACCTACCTTGCATTCTCCCAGCTCCTCAGCAATCACCATGAGAGTGACAGAAACTCCTGGATCAAAGCTGTGGGAGTCCTCATTCACATGTGGAGGCCAGAAATCTCTGATGGCTGTGACGTTTCTTCTTTATTAATATAGCAGGAGATATTTTCATTTCACATTGCTAACTGAGCACCTCAGATCAGTTCAGTTCAGTCCAGTCACTGAGTCGTATCCGACTCTCTGCAAATCCATGGACTGCAGCACACCAGGCCTCCCTGTCCATCAACAACTCCAGAGTTTACTCAAACTCATGCCCAATGAGTCAGTGATGCCATCTAACCATCTCATTCTCTGTCGTCCCCTTCTCCTCCTGCCTTCAATCCTTCCCAGCATCAGAGTCTTTTCAAATGAGTCAGCTCTTCACATCAGGTGGCCAAAGTATTGGAGTTTCAGCTTTAGCATCAATCCTTCCAATGAATTTTCAGGACTGATTTCCTTTAGGATGGACTGATTGGATCTCCTTGCAGTCTAAGGGACTCTCATGGGTCTGCTCCAATACCACAGTTCAAAAGTATCAATTCTTCAGTGCTCAGCTTTTCTTATACTTCAACTCTCACGTCCATACATGACTACTGGAAAAACCATAGCTTTGTATAGACGGACCTTTGTTGGCAAAGTAATGTGTCTGCTTTTGAATATGCTGCCTAGGTTGGTCATAACTTTTCTTCCAAGAAGTAAGCGTCTTTTAATTTCATGGCTGTAATCACCATCTGCAGTGATTTTGGAGCCCCAAAAGATAAAGTCTCTCACCGTTTCAATTGTTTCTCCATCTATTTGCCATGAATTGATGGGACCAGATGCCATGATCTTAGTTTTCTGAATGTTGAGTTTTAAGCTAAATTTTCACTCTCCTCTTTCACTTTCATCAAGGGGCTCTTTAGTTCTTCTTCACTTTCTGCCGTAAGGGTGGTGTCATCTGCATATCTGAGGTTATTGATATTTCTCCCAGCGATCTTGATTCCAGCTTGTGCTTCATCCAGCCCAGTGTTTCTCATGATGTACTCTGCATATAGTTGAATAAGCAGGGTGACAATATATAGCTTTGACATCCTCCTTTTCTGGTTTGGAACCAGTCTGTTGTTCCTGCAGCACACCATGTCCAGTTCTTACTGTTGCTTCCTGACCTGCATACAAATTTCTCAGAAGACAAGTCAGGTGGTCTGGTATTCCCATTTCTTTTAGAATTTTCCAGTTTATTGTGATCCACACAGTCAAAAGCTTTGGCATCATCAACAAAGAAGAAGTAGATGTTTTTTTGGAACTCTCTTGCTTTTTCTATGATCCATTTGATGTTGACAATTTGATCTCTGGTTGCTCTGTCTTTTCTAAATCCAACTTGAACATCCGGAAGTTCATGGTTCACATATTGCGGAAGCCTGGCTTGGAGAATTTTGAGCACTACTTTGCAAGTGTGTGAAGTGAAGTGAAGTCACTGAGTCGT
This sequence comes from Neotragus pygmaeus, assembly GCA_006410875.1. NCBI lineage: Eukaryota > Metazoa > Chordata > Mammalia > Artiodactyla > Bovidae > Neotragus > Neotragus pygmaeus. Next base: position 43,791 of record SJYV01002320.1, on the reverse strand, counting down.
GTCTGACTCTTTGTGACCCGTGGACTGTAGCCCACCAAGCTCCTCCATCCATGGCATTCTCCAGGCAAGAATACTGGAGTGGGTTGCCATTTCCTTCTCCAGGGAATCTTCCCAACCCAGGGATCGAACCCAGGTCTTCCACAATGCAGGCAGACGCCTTAACCTCTGCACCACCAGGGACCATTTGCAAGTGTGTGAGATGAGTGTAATTGTGTGGTAGTTTGAGCATTCTTTGGCATTGTGAGATATTCTTTGGCATATGTAAGACAAAAAAGTCTNTCCACAATGCAGGCAGACGCCTTAACCTCTGCACCACCAGGGACCATTTGCAAGTGTGTGAGATGAGTGTAATTGTGTGGTAGTTTGAGCATTCTTTGGCATTGTGAGATATTCTTTGGCATATGTAAGACAAAAAAGTCTCACAGTCTTCAAGAAAAACATTCAGATACTGTGGGATCTCAGCGAACTAGCTGGAGAGTTCTCATGGTGGCTACACTCTCTCCTTGGGGAATCCTTCTTGCGAACATGACTTAGAGCTGGCTAATGCCCCTACTAATCCCTGTTATCACCATATTGATGCTGCTTATGATTGTCCCATGTATTATCAATTGTCTAACCCATTTTGTCTCTGCTGAGGTCAACAAGCTATAACATGCAGTGCCAGTTCAGGAAGGATATACAAAGCTACACGCAACCATGGAAAATATCACTCATCTTTAGATGGACACCAGTGTAAGGACTCGAAGGCCTGAGAATAGCAAGAAGGGGAGACCCAATGCCCTTCATTGTCCCAGCTCAGCAGGAAGTAGCTAGAGACCTCAACACCCATACTCCCAAAGAATTGGGCCTCCCATCTCTTGAGGGGGGAAAGCTAGGTAGTTAGAATAGGAAAAAGGAGTCCAAAATGGTGGTGGCAAAAAGACAAAGAAAGGAAAAAGCCTGAGAAAATGGAACAAAAGAAAATCTGCGGACCTGAGTGAGAACCTCATGTGAAACAAACGGCCCTCCTAGGTAGCCCAATTTATGTAAGGCAGGCTCAGGGGGAGGAGAGAAAACATATAAAAAGAGGAGCCAAGATTGAGCGTCTCTTTTTGGGTCAGCCTGCCCTCATACCTTGAGGATGTACTATCCTTTGCTTGCCAAATAAAACTGAACTGTAACCAAGTTGTAACACTGGTCCACCATTTCAGATCTTTGCTGTGGCAAGACAGAACCAAGGAAATTACACACTTCCCTGAGACATACTGAAACTGAGAAACAAGAAGTCAAGTGACTGGCCTAAGGTCACACAGGGGTGAATAATATCAGTATTTGAATCCGGATAGTGTCTATCCAGAATTTCTGGGTGTAAATCATTGCACGACAGCATGGACCAGAGTAAAGCTCTTCTAAAATGAGTGTTACAGATCTGAACCCCTAACCTGGGCAAAGCCGGAGTGTGACGCAGCGCCTATACTGGGACCTACACTTGTACTTTGGCTGACAAGCTTTTTGTTTCCTTCAGGCTTCAAAAAAGTGAATGTGTTATTTGCTCAGTAGTGGCTGGCTTTTGTGACCCCATGGACTATAGCCTGGTAGGCTCCTCTCTCCGTGAGATTTCCCAGGCAAAACACTGGAGTGGATAGCCATCCTCTTCTCCAGGGGATCCTCCTGACCCAGGGATCGGACATGGGTCTTCTGGACTGCAGGTAGATTCTTCACTCACTGAGCCACCAGGGAAGAAAACTCCAGATCCCTGCTCTTGGCTGTTGACTTCACCCATTGTCAGACTTTCATAGTTTTGAAGATTTTCTTGTGGGATTTGGATGGGGTTAGGTATTTTAAACATCAACTGGACATTCAGTTTGCCCAATCTACTCTGTCACTGGGGACAAAAAATGTAATGTCAACAGATCAGAATGAAAAGTCGAGTCCTGTAATAGTGATTTTCTCTTGGCTTTGATCTTCTGTACACTGGGCTTGAGCTCAGATGTCAGCTGATCTGGCCACTTGGGTCTGTATACCTGTGTTCTGACAATCATGAGCTTTTTTTTTTTAATTAAATTTATTTTTTTTTTAAATTTTACTTTACAATGCTCTATTGGCTTTGCCATACATCAACATGAATCCACCACAGGTGTNCCACTTGGGTCTGTATACCTGTGTTCTGACAATCATGAGCTTTTTTTTTTTAATTAAATTTATTTTTTTTTTAAATTTTACTTTACAATGCTCTATTGGCTTTGCCATACATCAACATGAATCCACCACAGGTGTACACAAGCTCCCAAACCTGAATCTGTTTCCTTCATTTTAAAAGGCTCTGCTACCTAACAATCCCCCTCCCTCCTTCCCTGGTCTTTTGCTGGGAGCAGAACATATTGTTTGCAGCAGTGAGTTCTGCTAGAGAAATGGAATTTATATCCTTCTGTGCTCCAAAAGTCACATAGCACTCTGCATTGAAAACAATGAGTTTATTAAAGTCATTTAATTGGTAAAATCTAATTTATTTCTTTCAAATGTGGATGAGCCAGGCAGGCTGAAGAGTAATGTCTTAACTCTTCATAGGTCTCCTTTATAAAATATGACTTAGAGTCTTTAATAGGCATTGAAAAAAAAAACCTGATATGTATTTGGAGAGAAATATTTAATAATAGTTTGATATAAAGTAAGAAGAAAACCATTTCTTCCTTTCTACATAAAAAGCATGATTAATGGGACCTCATGGAATTGGAATTTTATAAAGGATTCCACTTGTAATAGGTCTTCTGAAAATGTTTATCTGATAGCTACCAAAAAATCCCTGATGTTTCATAATGTTCATATGAGGAAAGTGAAAGTGTTAGTTGCTCATTCATGTCAGACTCTTTGTGACCCCAAAGAATGTAGCGCACCAGACTTCTCTGTCCATAGAATCTTCAGGCAAGCACACTGCAGTGGGTACCTCCCAAATCAGATATTTACCTTTTTGGGAATGCATGTGATGTCAGATGAGTTGCCCTGGGGACTTGCCTCATGGCCCAGCAGTTAAGATTTCATACTTCCACTTCAAGGGGCACAGATGTGATCCCTACTCACAGAACTAAGATCCCACATACTGTGTGATGTGGTCAAAAAGGTAAAAAAAAAAAAGAAAGAAAGAAAGAAAGAAAAAAAGATGATGGGTCACCCTGTATAAAATAAGGGAATTCTGTGGTAGCTCAGTTGGTTAAAAAAATAATAATAATAACACACAAAAAACCTACCTGCAGTGCAGCAGACCCAGGTTCAATTATTGGGTCGGGAAGATCCCCTGGAGAAGGAAATTCAACCCACTCCAGTATTCTTGCCTGGAAAATCCCATGGTCAGAGGAGCCTGGCAGGATACAGTCCATAGTGTTGCAAGAGCCAGACATGACTTAGTGACTAAATCACCACCTGTAAAATAAGAAGTTGAGTTAGTCAGGATCCCGGCAGAAAACATATGGCATACTCAGACTGGATAACTCAATATGAGTTTCATAAAAGGCCTATTTACTAAAGGGCTTCCCAAGTGGCATCAGTGGTAAAGAATCCTCCTGCCAATGCAAGAGAAGTACAAGACACAGATTCGATTCCTGGGTCGAGAAAATGCCCTAGAGGAGGAAATGGCAATCCATTCCAGTATTGCTGCCTGGAGAATTCCATGGACAGAGGAGCCTAGTGGACTCCTGGCAGGCAACAGTCCATGAAGTTACAGAGTCGGACATGACTGAAGCAACTTAGCACAGATACTATTTACAAAGGTATGACGGATTTGGGAAACTATAAGGAATAATGGTCTATTCCAGGATACATATCCTGAGTGTGGAAGGCAAGACATCCCCAGTCCTGGGAGGCAAGGGCAGGAAGCAATTATGAAAAGAAAAGGAGGGAAAAAGAGAGAGGGAAGGAAAACAGGAAGACCAGTGCCTATGGAGTCTGTAGGGACTATGGAGCCTCGGTCAAGGTCCACCCTCATCAACAGCCCAGAGTGAGACCAGGAGAGCCAGCCAATTCCCAGACCTCACTCTCCTTCCTCTTCTGGTTGCTGCCCATGCTCTTCAGTGGGATGGCCACTGGGGGCTAGCCTCCCAGGGCGCTGAGCAAGTGAAGGGTAGTCAAGGAAGAGTGAAGAGGAGCAGAGAGAAGAGCTGTTCAAAGAGATGTTTCCCATGTGCTACTTGGCTAGAGGCAGGAGAAGGAGGGAGGGGAATACGGAGCAAAAGATGGAAAAAAAAGCAGAGCTATGCACTGGGGTCCCCTCCTCCACCACTGTGGCTTTCCACATCTACCAGACAGAGCAGCCCTTCTGAGAGTTCCTCTCCTCCCTTCTTCACTCTTCACAAGGTGTCTCTCTTCTATCAATACCTTATTCTTGCAGGGGAGGGGGAGGCTCTGCGTTTAGCCACTGTTGTAAACACCACTTCTTCCTCCCCACTAAGGAGTTACCTGATGATAGTCTAAAATATTAGACTTCTCAAAGCTACTAGACTTTCAATGAGGCACACTTGAGGGTGCAACCTTTCCTAAAACTCAAAGAAATATATATCCATAAATCCAGACATTTATGACACACTCTGAAGACGTGCTTATAGTTCAAATGGTAAAGAACTTGCCTGCGATGCAGGAGACGAGGGTTCGATCCCTGGGTTGGGAAGTTCCTCTGGAGAAGGGAATGGCAATCCACTCTAGTATTCTTGCCTGGAGAATTCCAGGGATAGAGAAGTCTGGTGGGCTACAGTCTGTGGGTCTCAAAGAGTCGGACACGACTGAGCAACTCACAAACACACACACACACACACACACACACACACACACACACATCATAACTAGCCAGCTAAGGCACTTAAAGTTCTTGAGCCTCAGAAATGGTGATACTACTGAAGATACTAGATGCTGCTGCTGCTGCTACACCATGTTCAGTTGTGTCCAACTGTTTGTGACGCCATGGACTCTAGGGGGCCAGGCTCCTCTGTCCCTGGGATTTCCCAGGCAAGAATACTGGGGTGGCTTGCCATTTCCTTCTCCAGAGGATCTTCCAGACCCAGGGACTAAACCTGTGTCTCTTACATATCCTGCACTGACAGGTAGGTTCTTTACCACTGAGACACCATTAGATCCTTTCCCATGTATTAATACTTGGCTGATAAGCCTCATGCTAGGAGCTGTGAAAAATATAAAAGAAAAGGAGGTAAAATGTTTTTAAGGAGATAACTCAGGTGGAATTGGAGGTAGTTGAGGTATTTTTCTGCAATGTTCCCTTCAAATTTTGTCATGAGTTCTTTCTGTTTTTCTCACTTCTAAGCAACAGAAACATCAATGATCAGATATCAAGTTAAGGAATTTAGCATTCTATGTATGGGAAGATGCAAGCCTCTGGGGATACTTTATGCCTTCTTTTCATATGCACCTCAGCTATCTGGGGCCAATTCTATTTCCACTTTCACCTACCTTGCATTCTCCCAGCTCCTCAGCAATCACCATGGGGAGTGACAGCATCTCCTGGATCAAAGCTGTGGGAGCCCTCATTCACATTTGGAAGCCAGAAATCGCTGATGGCTGTGACGTTTCTTCTTTATTAATATGGCAGGAGATATTTTCATTTCACATTGCTAACTGAGCACATCAGATCAGTTCAGTTCAGTCCAGTCACTGCGTCGTGTCTGACTCTCTGTAACCCCATGGACTGCAGCACACCAGGCCTCCCTGTCCATCAACAACTCCAGAGTTTACTGAAACTCATGCCCAATGAGTCGGTGATGCCATCTAACCATCTCATCCTCTGTCGTCCCCTTCTCCTCACGCCTTCAATCCTTCCCCGCATCAGGGTCTTTTCAAATGAGCCAGCTCTTCGCATCAGGTGGCCAAAGTGTTGGGAGTTTTTCAGCTTTAGCATCAATCCTTCCAATGAATTTTCAGGACTGATTTCCTTTAGGATGGACTG
>SJYV01002320.1:0-37347 GCA_006410875.1 Neotragus pygmaeus | reverse complement strand
GAAGGAAAGTTATGACCAACCTAGACAGCATATTCAAAAGCAGAGATTACTTTGCCAACAAAGATCCGTCTAGTCAAGGCTATGGTTTTTCCAGTAGTCATGTATGGATGTGAGAGTTGGACTGTGAAGAAAGCTGAACACCGAAGAACTGATGTTTTTGAACTGTGGTGTTGGAGAAGACTCTTGAGAGTCCCTTGGACTGCAAGGAGATCCAACCAGTCCATCCTAAAGAAGATCAGTCCTGGGTGTTCATTGGAAGGACTGATGTTGAAGCTGAAGCTCCAATACTTTGGCCACCTCATGAGAAGAGTTGACTCATTGGAAAAGACTCTGATGCTGGGAGGGATTGGGGGCAGGACAAGAAGATGAGATGGTTAGATGGCATCACCAACTCGATGGTTGTGGGTTTGGGTGGACTCTGGGAGTTGGTGATAGACAGGGAGGCCTGACGTGCTGCAGTTCATGGTGTTGCAAAGAGTTGGATATGACTGAACTGAACTGAACTGAACTATACAGGTTTCTGGACAATGATCTAAATTCATTTCCCCTTGATGCTGTTGTTGTTCAGGCACTAAGTCATGTCCAGCTCTTTGCAACCCCATGGACTGCAGNTTGCAAAGAGTTGGATATGACTGAACTGAACTGAACTGAACTATACAGGTTTCTGGACAATGATCTAAATTCATTTCCCCTTGATGCTGTTGTTGTTCAGGCACTAAGTCATGTCCAGCTCTTTGCAACCCCATGGACTGCAGCAATCCTAGCTTCCCTGTGTTTACTACCTCTCTGAGTTTGCTCAAAGTCATGTCCATTGAGTCAGAGATACTATCTAACCATCTCATCCTCTGCTGCTCTCTTCTTCTTTTACCTTCAGTCTTTCCCAGCATCATGGTTTTTTCCAATGAGTTGGCTTTTTGCATCAGGTGGCCAAAGTACTGAAGCTTCAGCTTTAACATCAGTTCTTTCAATGAATATTCAGGTTGATTTCTTTTAGGATTGACTAGTTTGATCTCCTTGCAGTCTAAGGGACTCAAGAGTTTTGTCAGTACCACAATTTTAAAGCATTAATTCTTCGGTGCTCAGCCTTCTTTATGGTCCAACTTTCACATCCATCCATGACTATTGGAAAGACCATAGCTTTGACTCTGCATACCTTTGTCAGCAAAGTGATATCAGAGGTCCCTATTCTTTCCTTAAGGAGACTCACTACTTATTCTGTGTTTCACAAGTTCATGACCATAATGGAAATTAGGCTTCCTATATTTTGCTCATTCTGCTTGGGTTAGACTATACAATACCATTCAAACAATGAAACTCTTTCCTGTCAAAGTCATTACCAGAAATAATTATTGGATCTAAGAATGAGACTAGACTTGATTTTACCTGTTAGCATTAACAGAGTGACACTAATGACATAAAAATGTTTAAAAATCTGGAATTCCAAAATAAGGTGGGGTGTTTTTTTTTTCTATTTTTAACTTAAAAAAATTTTAACCATGTTTACAATGTTATATTCATTTCTGGCATACAACAATGCAAATCAGCCATAATTATACATATATTCCACCCTCCCTCTGTAGCCTACCTTCACTCCCCACACACCAACCCTCCAGGTCATCACAGAGCATCAGACTGGTCTCCCTGTGCTACAAAGCAACCTCTCATCAGCTCTCCATCTTACAACTGATGCGACTTTTCTCCATTTGTCCTAGTCTCTTCCTTCCCTTCTGTGTCTTCAAATCCATTTTTTACATCCGAGTCTCCATTCCTTCCTTGCAAATAGGATTCTATATCAGTTCAGTTCAGTCGCTCAGTCGTGTCTGACTCTTTGCGACCCCATGAATTGCAGCACGCCAGGCCTCCTTGTCCATCACCATCTCTCGGAGTTCACTCAGATTCATGTCCATTGAGTCCGTGATGCCATCCAGCCATCTCATCCTCTGTCATTACCTTCTCCTGCCCCCAATCCCTCCCAGCATCAGAGTCTTTTCAAATGAGTCAACTCTTCACATGAGGTGGCCAAAGTACTGGAGTTTCAGCTTTAGCATCATTCCTTCCAAAGAAACCCCAGGGCTGATCTCCTTCAGAATGCACTGGTTGGATTTCCTTGCAGTCCAAGGGACTCTCAAGAGTCTTCTCCAACACCACAGTTCAAAAGCATCAATTCTTCGGTACTCAGCCTTCTTCACAGTCCAACTCTCACATCCATACATGACTATTAGAAAAACCATAGCCTTAACTAGACGGACCTTAGTCAGCAAAGTAATGTCTCTGCTTTTGAATATGCTATCTAGGTTGGTCATAACTTTTCTTCCAAGCATTCTATATATATGTGTGTTAATATACTACACTTGTTTTTCTCCTTCTGACTTACTTCACTCGGTATAACAGGCTCTAGGTTCACCCACCTCACTAGAACTGATTCAAATCTGACCTTTTTATGGCTGAGTAATATTTCTTTGTATATTTGTACCACTACTTTTTCATCCATTCATCTGTCATTGGACATCTAGGTGGCTTCCATGTCCTGGCTGTTGAAAATAGTGCTGCTATGAACATTAGGGTACAAGTATCTTTTTTGATTAGTTTTCTCAGGGTATATGCCTAGTGGTGGGGTTCCTGAGTCATATGGTAGATTTATTATTAGTTTTCTAAGAAATCTCCATACCATTCTTCATAATGGCTAGATCAGTTTGCATTCCCACCCACCAACAGTGTAGGAGGGTTCCCTTCTCTCCACATCCTCTCCAGCATTTATTGTTAAAATCAAGATTTGGGGGGACTTTCCCTAGAGGTCCAGTGGTTAAGACTTCAAGCTTCCACTGCAGGGGGTGTGGATTCCATCACTTGTCTGGGAACTAAGGTCATACATGCTTTGAAGCATGGAAGAAAATAAGTAAATAAAAATAGGAAAAAGTAAACTTTAAAAATGCAATATTATTAAAAGAATAAAAATACAAGTGAGAGCTTTTGTTTGAAGAAAACAATTCTAAGGGAAAATGAAGTATGTTGACAGACTGAATCAAATAGGATGATTGGTTTAGTGTATATTTGAGAGGCTTAAGGCCAGACATAAGATGGCCATAGCTTGGTCATTCTGGCAGATGACAATCAAAGAAGGGGCTTCCTGTTGGCACTAACAGTGTGAGCAACCGCAGGGATGCATGACTAACTGCCACACAGGACTCGGGGAAGCAGGGAGATTTCACTGGAGGAGAAGACTGTATTCTGACTGTAGAGAGTCTTTTACATTTTCTAAGGAGTCTATGAGATCACAGGAAGACTTTGAAGAGTTTTATTTATTTTTATCAGGGGAATGAAGTGATCAAAACTATAGCAGTATGTACTCTTGAGTTTGAAATATCAAGGTGACTTGGCAGATTTCAAAGCCATGGGTCAAATGGTTGAAAGTGGGATTGACATTTAAACATCTCTATATTTAAAATGGATAACCAACAAGGCCTTATTGTATGAAAGGAACTCTGCTCAGTATTGGGGAAAGGACTTGAAAAGGAATAGACACGTGTACATATATAACCGAATCACTTTGCCATACACCTGAATCTACCACTATATTGTTAACCAACTATACCTTAATATAAAATAAAAGCATTTTTTTAAAAAACTATGTTTTTTTTTTGAAACATATGTAAACTAAAAGAAAGTCCAATGAGGAAATTCTAGTAATCACTTAAATTTAAGAGAAAAGCACTACCAGGGATGGACTCTATAAGCCATTTTTGCTTGAAGTTCCAAGTCATCCCACTAAAAATGCTGGAAGAAGGCACAAAGGGATAGCACGTGTGTACAAACATGGATGCATATGAGAGAGAGAGAGAGGTGGCGGAAAACTCCATGGCTTTCTGTGCAATACACAGTCCAGCGGGAGGCAATTTCACTGTCACTCATTGTCACTCAGTCACCCTCTAGCCAAAGGTAGTAATCATTTACCTGCCCAACAGCCCAGGTTTCAATAAAACTGAAGCATACATTACCTTTTTGATGCTGAAAGGAGGCCGACAATCCATGTCAAGATTTGATTCAAAGCACAAAGTAATGCTGATGAGGAACATACAGGCCAAATCACTACATCCCTCTTGTCACTGTCCAAGTGACACTGTCTATGGCCCCTGACTATGGCCCGTGATCCCAATCATGTCGCTGCAGGTTGTAACACTAAACCGAGGTTGAGTGGATAATGGGTGGATAATGGGTTCCTCTTTTCTAACAGACGTCATCCTCAAAGTATAGTCAAGAAATGGTTTGCTTTCAATTCACTGGAATACAGACTCCATGACAGAAGGGTGTCGACCTGCCTTTGTTCACTGCTGTATGTCTGGTACATGATGGGCGCTTTGTGAACACTGGATAGATAAATGATTTATTTAATGAATAAAATCTATAAGCTTTCATATAAATATGTTATATTGAGTAAATGTTTGTGTATATATATATAAATATATATATGGACTTCCCTGGTAGCTCAGCTGGTAAAGAATCCACCTGCAATGCAGGAGACCCCGGTTCGATTCCTGGGTGGGGAAAATCTGCTGGAGGAGGGATAGGCTACCCACTCCAGTATTTTTGGGTTTCCCTGGTACCTCAGATGGTAAAGAATCTGCCTGCAATGTGGGAGCCATGGGTTCAATCCCTAGGTTGGGAAGATTCCCCTGGAGAAACAAACAACTACCCACTCTAGTATTCTTGCTTGGAGAATTGCATGGACAAAGGAGCCTGGAGGGCTACAGTCCATGGGGTCACAAAGAGCTGGACACAACCGAGCAACTTTCACTTCACTTATATGTATGTGTGTGTGTGTGTGTGTGTGTGTGTGTGTGTGTGTGTGTGTGTGTGTGTGTGTGTGTGTGTGTGGTTTAAACTGTATATATACAGCTGTATATATATATATATATATATATATATGCAGTTTAAATCTACATCATTCAATATATATAATATATTATATAATATATACCCTTGAATGATGTAGATTTAAATGGTCCAGGTCCACTTACATATAGTTTTCTTCAATAAGTATGGCACCTGTATTTTTATTTTACAGATCAGTAAGTATGGGGAAATGTTTATGTTTGACTAGAGATCACAGGATACAGAATCAAAAGAATTAGGGTTTGAGTCTTTCTATCCAAACTGCTTCATCTTCCTGCCTTTGGGTGAGTCATTTATCAGTTTCTTTGTTTTTGAGGCAGAGATAGCAGAACATGGATTTTCAATTGCATGGAGGCGGGAATGATCAGTATCCCTAACCCTTATGTTGTTCACAATTCAGCTGTATTACATATCACACATCACATCACACACATACACACACACACACACACATACACCATGGTAATTATCGTCATTAAAACTTAGCTCAAAAAAGATTTAAACCACATATTGAAAACATGTAACTAATTATGTCAAAATAAACATTGAATTTTGGACATTAGGAATTTTGTACTTCTAGAAAAAATGCCAAGTAGAGTCACCTTTTACTGTTAATATTAGTTTTTTAACTTTGAGGTCATTAGATTTCATCAGTAACCTCATTTTCCTACCTAGCTCAAAGCTCCTGCCCTGGTAGCATGGTAGCAAAGTCTTAGAAGAAAGATTGAATAAAGAACAGCCTGGGGACAAGGAGAAGGGTTTGGCAGGAAGAAGTGAATGTGGCCACTTGCTCTTCCATGAAGTCAGAGAGCCTCTCAGGTCTGACTGACTCATTTGACTTGAACCTGAAAAAATGTGAGGCAGAGAATGCTGCAGCTATCTCACAGTGATATGGAACTTAAAATGAAATCAATGCGGTATACAGACTACAGCAGGGGAAAGCCAGTTCTGAAATCTGAGTGCAGCCCTACCCGAAGGCATACCCTCCCGAGCGTGTGTGCATGCCATGTTGCTTCAGTTGTGTCCAACTCCTTAGGTCCCCATGGACTGCAGCCTGCAAGGTTCCTCTGGCCATGGTGATTCTCCAGGCTAGAATACTGGAGTGGGTTGCCATGCCCATCTTCAGGGGATCTTCCCAACCCAGGGATTGAACCTGCATCTCCTGAATTGGCAGATGAGTTCTTTACCTCTAGCGCCACCAGAGAAGCCAGTCTCTCCTTAGACTTTTCACTAATAGAAGCCAATATGTTTCCTTTTAAAAGAGTTTGTTTAAACCAAGTTGAGTTGGACTTCCTGTCATTTGCAATAGAAGGAGTCCTGTGTGATTACTATCTGATACTCTGTGCTAAGTTTAAACACACTGGTGTTAATAGTTTGTCTCATGTCTGGGATTTGAGCCTGACATAGATATATAATAAGCAAACACACTTCACAGACACCTTCTAATAAGCTGCTCTTTATGTTAGGCAAGCATCATCTTTACCTCCAGTTCTTCTATTAAATATCTTACTCTTTTGGTGTGTGTCCCCAGTGGCTCAGTGGTAAAGAATCCATCTGCAATGCAGGAGACTAAGGAAATGAGGGTTCTAGCCCTGGGTCAGGAAGATCCCCTGGAAGGGGAAATGACCCTTAAATTTAATTTTTCCCTCTCTCTTTTAAGGAAAACTTAATATTCTGAAATTATTTTCTTTACCAAAGCAACCATCAATTAGTTATGGTTTGCTCTTTTTTTTAACCCATACTTCAACTTTGTTGTGATAGATAATGCAGTCTTACCTAGAAAGATACACTTCACAACATACAGCAGAGGTGTACATTTCTCATCCAGCTGTCTGAGATCTTCTGTCCTTTATAATTGTGGGAAAGAGTCCAGTTAGTGGAAACACTAATTGATCCTTAATGAGTACAAAGATTGCTTCGTCACACCATCTTGGAGCTAGACTTATTTTAAAATAGATTAGTTTCTTGCTGCTTTTCTGTTCTTTTTGAGAAACAACCAAGCAAATCACGTGTGGCACTTCTGTCTTTGTGATCTAATTTCAACCTCATTATAGTGCTATTAGGCAAAAGCAAGTATATTTTTAAATAAATGTCACTTACCATAGAGGCTTTCTACCTAGATAGTTCACTCACCCTTTAGCAATGAAGAATTAAGAATATTTCAGTAGTAATTATAAAACAATTAAGAATCACAAAAAGGAAATTTGTTGTTTTTTCTATGAAATGATTTCTGTAGAAATTTTTAAAAAGGATCATAGCAAGTATATTTATGAAATGCAAAGGTGAGAGTCATAATTCCCCTTTGTTCTATGAAAAAATATTAATAAAAACTGCTTTCTCCCCAAGGAGGAAATATTTGGCTACATATAGACAGGCAACTATTTTAGAATGTCTTTAAAGTATAAAATAAACAAAACAATTTTCTTTCTCAGGAAAGGTTATTTGATACAGTTCTGTTACCCCTTCTATGCATATGCTCTTTAATGAGGTAATACTGTCTGGTCACTTCCTGTCTGGGGACTTTTTGCAGAGATGGATATATTCTAAGCATGTTTATTTACCAGCTACCATTACTTTCTTCAATTCCCAGAAGGACTTTTGTTCCACTCACAGTCTATAATAAGGAGAAAAATTGTTACAAAATATAACTATGTCCCTTATAATTATACAAAAATTCTTTGCTTATGTGTTTGCTTTGGCTAACACATTTTCAGTTTTCATCAAATTGAGTGTGATTTTTTTTCTTTAGATTTGAAGAAAGCAAATGAAATTTCAATTTCCTTATCACAGCCTCTGACCATATGACAAAATTTGACCAACAAAGTCCACAGGAGGAAAAAGATTTTTTAAGTGCAGTGATTTTTGTGTGTTACCTCTCTGGGCCAGGAGTCCTTTTTGCTTCTTTCTTTTTCCTTTTCCCCGGGATCTTTTTTTTTTTTTTTCCCTTCCACACAATTCCAGAAAAATCTTTTGTTCACTGTCAGGTCAACAAGAAGCCAAATTAAAAACTAACAACTTTTGAATTTCAGCAGCCAGACAAAGTGAATGTTGACTAAGAAGTGAAAAAAAAAGAAAGAAAGAAAAGAGTAGGGGGAAAGACCCTAAGGGAAGAAAAGGCCAGCTGAGGGATTTGGAGGGCAGCGGCTCTGGAGGGGCAAGGCTGCCTCGTTTGATGTGGGAGGTCTGAGCACAACCTGCTGGGATGCTCTCTGGGACATCTCATTAACCGTGTCATCAAAGCCCCCTCAGGTCCAGCGAATCATAACATTATCTCTGACATTACCACACAGATACAAGGTTCCTGAGGCAGTCTATAAACATGCCTGTACTAACCAATTCATCGTGGCTTGACACCCCGGCAAGGGCTGGATGCCCTTTAGTGAGCTCGTGAATTGCCCCAGTCATTCATCAAAGTTTCTTGGAGTGCATTTCACACAGCATTAAATTTAATTAAAGCAACATTGACTGCATTGTAATCCTCGGGAGGCTCTTTGTCAGAGGGACCTGGAACACTTTCAGCTGAAAATATCTATTGTTTTCTTGGAGTTTTTCTTGGTTGTTGGGTTTGGGTTTTGAACGGCCTTTTTTTAAAAAAAAAAAAAAAGAAAGAAAAAGGTTGGATATCCGGATCAGATTGAAGCAATGGCGATTTCCCTTTCATGACTCCTTTCTTTTCTTTCTTTCTTCATCTTTTTGGACGGCTACTTTTGCCTCTCTTTTTTTTTAATTTCCAAAATCAGAAAGCTTAGGAATTTGTTATCAAAGTAGCCTTAGGAGAGTGGGTCACCTTAAGATTAAGTAGCTGTGACCCCTCTAATGCCACCTGCACACAGTATTAAGGAAGCCGACGAGCACAAGTGCACAAACACACGTTCCTGCTCAGGGATGCGCCCACATATATGCCTAAAGGGGCCAAGAAGCCCAGCACAGGTTCAGAAGTGTCCACGGTAGCACTGCATCGTAGATAGAAATTGCACGGAAGGTGGTATTTTAAAAACTGAAGTTGTGCAGGTGGTGCTTGACTGTACATAATTGTCCTAAACCCTCGGTGTCCTTGGTGATGCTTTAAAGTAAAAGCTCTTGGTAACAGCGGTTGAGGAAAAACAAATGTCTTTTCTTTTCATCAGCAAAGAAAACTCAATGGCAAGAGGACATGAGAGCACACCCAAGGAAGTCAGTGAGCTACTCTAATCTCCTTAGCGCTGCATCGCAGCTGAGTTATTTATGGAGAATGCAGATGTGCGTGTGTGCGTGTGTGTGTGTGTGTGAGTGTGTAGTGTGTTGGGGCTTCATTAGGCAGGAAGGGAGAGGGAAGAATGAAGAATGAAATGCAACTTACAGGGAATTTTTAGAATATGTCTTTACCTGGTGACGCTTTCTGGCTACTTTTTGAAAAACATATGGATACTAAATTTAGTTCTCCATTTATATCTAGCCTCACAAAGTATGCAGAAAAATCCAAGAATTAAGGCCACACGATGCGATTTAATTACAGCAGTTTTGGGCCAATATAATCTGGTTTAACCAAGATCAGATTTCTTTAATTACAGAGTTAACATTTTCTTTTCAAGGGCTGTTCACACTCATTTTATTTGTTTGTTCTTTTCATTGTGTGATTGTATTAAATGACTTGATTTCTCTAATAAGTTTCCATGAATTCAGTTCTATGAGTTCAGTGAATTAGCCCTTGTAGGCAATACTAGGTAAATCTATTTACATCTAATCTATTTCACCAGAAATGCATAAGTTATCTAAATTTTATGTTTCAGTTTCTTGGTATGCAAGATAAAAATAACAAGATCTAGCTTACTGAGTTCCTAAATCTATTATAAAAACTATACAAAAGAATGTATGTAAGTATTCTTTGAATAGAATAAATATACTTTATAATATGCTATATAATTATAAAGTGATTTCTTAGCATAAAATAACAACTAAAAGAACACTGACAAAATCATATTTTTTTTCTAAATTAAAACATTTATCATCCTGATGCATGATTTGAAACTCAAAACATCACTTACTTTCTTTTGAATTTGTGTGACAGTGAATAAGCAACATGGGGGAAGAAGTGGAGGATGAGAAATTAGAAAGGACTGATATAAACAATAATAAATAAAAAAATTATATTTAACATCATATAATCATATACTCTTGTAGTGAATGAAATGAGAGACCAGAAATAAAAAATTGATGTAAGCATATCAGATTTGAAAGGACTCCAGGAGGAAATCTGCCTTGGAGTTAAAAATAATTTTCTGATTCCACATTGCCTTTTAGTAGATATATCTCATTGTTAAAATAACATATGGAGAATCAAGGCTCTGTATACAGAGTTGTGGTGAAGGACACAAGATTTGGGGTCAGGCAGGGCTGGGCCCAGACCCCAGCCCCACATCTTACTAGTTGTGTGATGTTGGACACTTGCTTAAGTTCAGAGCCTTGATTTTCCATCCATAGTATGAAGATAGTAATATCACCATCTCAAGGTGTTTATACATTTTTAATAAGAATTATGGAAATTAATGTATGCAAAGCCTTTAGTGAAGAGACTGGCATGTGAACAGACTGGTGTCTGTTGTATGATGGGCTCTAATTAACTGTTTCCAGAATCTTAATGCCAGGCCAATCTGAGACTCACAAATCTATTCTGCTACTTTCTGGATTATGAAAGAATATTTCCCCCACACTGCCCCAGCCCTTCTGTCCAGGATGGCAGTATTAATTTCACAAAAGCCTTTGATGGGCTTTCATTAAATGGGGAAAACCATTGCCCTCTGTGAGTCAGCTGGTAATGTCAACACATAGTGGGATCAGAGAAGACAAGTGCAAGGACCAATTGGAAGGAGGTAGAAAGACACCAAGGTCACTCAGGCAACTGATTGGACATATCAGTGTTAACATATGCAAAGAAGCACGTCTGTAAAGGGGGCTGTTTAGCCATGTNTTTTTTTTTTTTTTCCCTTCCACACAATTCCAGAAAAATCTTTTGTTCACTGTCAGGTCAACAAGAAGCCAAATTAAAAACTAACAACTTTTGAATTTCAGCAGCCAGACAAAGTGAATGTTGACTAAGAAGTGAAAAAAAAAGAAAGAAAGAAAAGAGTAGGGGGAAAGACCCTAAGGGAAGAAAAGGCCAGCTGAGGGATTTGGAGGGCAGCGGCTCTGGAGGGGCAAGGCTGCCTCGTTTGATGTGGGAGGTCTGAGCACAACCTGCTGGGATGCTCTCTGGGACATCTCATTAACCGTGTCATCAAAGCCCCCTCAGGTCCAGCGAATCATAACATTATCTCTGACATTACCACACAGATACAAGGTTCCTGAGGCAGTCTATAAACATGCCTGTACTAACCAATTCATCGTGGCTTGACACCCCGGCAAGGGCTGGATGCCCTTTAGTGAGCTCGTGAATTGCCCCAGTCATTCATCAAAGTTTCTTGGAGTGCATTTCACACAGCATTAAATTTAATTAAAGCAACATTGACTGCATTGTAATCCTCGGGAGGCTCTTTGTCAGAGGGACCTGGAACACTTTCAGCTGAAAATATCTATTGTTTTCTTGGAGTTTTTCTTGGTTGTTGGGTTTGGGTTTTGAACGGCCTTTTTTTAAAAAAAAAAAAAAAGAAAGAAAAAGGTTGGATATCCGGATCAGATTGAAGCAATGGCGATTTCCCTTTCATGACTCCTTTCTTTTCTTTCTTTCTTCATCTTTTTGGACGGCTACTTTTGCCTCTCTTTTTTTTTAATTTCCAAAATCAGAAAGCTTAGGAATTTGTTATCAAAGTAGCCTTAGGAGAGTGGGTCGCCTTAAGATTAAGTAGCTGTGACCCCTCTAATGCCACCTGCACACAGTATTAAGGAAGCCGACGAGCACAAGTGCACAAACACACGTTCCTGCTCAGGGATGCGCCCACATATATGCCTAAAGGGGCCAAGAAGCCCAGCACAGGTTCAGAAGTGTCCACGGTAGCACTGCATCGTAGATAGAAATTGCACGGAAGGTGGTATTTTAAAAACTGAAGTTGTGCAGGTGGTGCTTGACTGTACATAATTGTCCTAAACCCTCGGTGTCCTTGGTGATGCTTTAAAGTAAAAGCTCTTGGTAACAGCGGTTGAGGAAAAACAAATGTCTTTTCTTTTCATCAGCAAAGAAAACTCAATGGCAAGAGGACATGAGAGCACACCCAAGGAAGTCAGTGAGCTACTCTAATCTCCTTAGCGCTGCATCGCAGCTGAGTTATTTATGGAGAATGCAGATGTGCGTGTGTGCGTGTGTGTGTGTGTGTGAGTGTGTAGTGTGTTGGGGCTTCATTAGGCAGGAAGGGAGAGGGAAGAATGAAGAATGAAATGCAACTTACAGGGAATTTTTAGAATATGTCTTTACCTGGTGACGCTTTCTGGCTACTTTTTGAAAAACATATGGATACTAAATTTAGTTCTCCATTTATATCTAGCCTCACAAAGTATGCAGAAAAATCCAAGAATTAAGGCCACACGATGCGATTTAATTACAGCAGTTTTGGGCCAATATAATCTGGTTTAACCAAGATCAGATTTCTTTAATTACAGAGTTAACATTTTCTTTTCAAGGGCTGTTCACACTCATTTTATTTGTTTGTTCTTTTCATTGTGTGATTGTATTAAATGACTTGATTTCTCTAATAAGTTTCCATGAATTCAGTTCTATGAGTTCAGTGAATTAGCCCTTGTAGGCAATACTAGGTAAATCTATTTACATCTAATCTATTTCACCAGAAATGCATAAGTTATCTAAATTTTATGTTTCAGTTTCTTGGTATGCAAGATAAAAATAACAAGATCTAGCTTACTGAGTTCCTAAATCTATTATAAAAACTATACAAAAGAATGTATGTAAGTATTCTTTGAATAGAATAAATATACTTTATAATATGCTATATAATTATAAAGTGATTTCTTAGCATAAAATAACAACTAAAAGAACACTGACAAAATCATATTTTTTTTCTAAATTAAAACATTTATCATCCTGATGCATGATTTGAAACTCAAAACATCACTTACTTTCTTTTGAATTTGTGTGACAGTGAATAAGCAACATGGGGGAAGAAGTGGAGGATGAGAAATTAGAAAGGACTGATATAAACAATAATAAATAAAAAAATTATATTTAACATCATATAATCATATACTCTTGTAGTGAATGAAATGAGAGACCAGAAATAAAAAATTGATGTAAGCATATCAGATTTGAAAGGACTCCAGGAGGAAATCTGCCTTGGAGTTAAAAATAATTTTCTGATTCCACATTGCCTTTTAGTAGATATATCTCATTGTTAAAATAACATATGGAGAATCAAGGCTCTGTATACAGAGTTGTGGTGAAGGACACAAGATTTGGGGTCAGGCAGGGCTGGGCCCAGACCCCAGCCCCACATCTTACTAGTTGTGTGATGTTGGACACTTGCTTAAGTTCAGAGCCTTGATTTTCCATCCATAGTATGAAGATAGTAATATCACCATCTCAAGGTGTTTATACATTTTTAATAAGAATTATGGAAATTAATGTATGCAAAGCCTTTAGTGAAGAGACTGGCATGTGAACAGACTGGTGTCTGTTGTATGATGGGCTCTAATTAACTGTTTCCAGAATCTTAATGCCAGGCCAATCTGAGACTCACAAATCTATTCTGCTACTTTCTGGATTATGAAAGAATATTTCCCCCACACTGCCCCAGCCCTTCTGTCCAGGATGGCAGTATTAATTTCACAAAAGCCTTTGATGGGCTTTCATTAAATGGGGAAAACCATTGCCCTCTGTGAGTCAGCTGGTAATGTCAACACATAGTGGGATCAGAGAAGACAAGTGCAAGGACCAATTGGAAGGAGGTAGAAAGACACCAAGGTCACTCAGGCAACTGATTGGACATATCAGTGTTAACATATGCAAAGAAGCACGTCTGTAAAGGGGGCTGTTTAGCCATGTAAATTCAAAAAACAGGAAGTCGAGGAAGCAAATATTTATAATGGCTGTCCTAACAGCTCCTAGAGAAAGAGCTTTAGCAAAGGGATTTTAAGTATTTCTAGCTCATCTGGCAAGACAGGACCTTTATGGAAGGTTGGATGCGTAAGGTTTTCACAGCCCAGTGAAGTTCAGTATTCAACTGTTCCTACTCTCTCATCTGACTCCATAGGTCTGACCGTGTGCCTATGGTGATGGCATGAGGGAGAGAATGTGCCAGTCATGTGGATTTGAAGTATTTCTGGTGCTTGTAACCTAATTTCTGGTGCTTTAGTTAACTATGTCAGCTTTCTGCCATTGAAATCAAGCCCACCCTTGATATTTTTGATAAACC
This sequence comes from Neotragus pygmaeus, assembly GCA_006410875.1. NCBI lineage: Eukaryota > Metazoa > Chordata > Mammalia > Artiodactyla > Bovidae > Neotragus > Neotragus pygmaeus. Next base: position 23,122 of record SJYV01002320.1, on the reverse strand, counting down.
AGCTGTCTGCAATACTGAGGGCTATATCCTACACTGTGATATGCCTACTGTTTCAATCAGGCTTCAAGAAGGAGATCTCTATTAAATTTATTACAAAGAATTGGCATACACAGTTGTTCTCTGGCTGCACAAGTCCTATACCTATAGGAAGCCATCAGGAAGGGCAGTTCAGAAATCCTGGATGTGGGCTGAAGCTGCTGTCCACAGACAGAATTTCTTCTTTATCCAGGAAAGCTTTAACTCGGTTCTTATGGTCTTCTACTATTTAGATTAGGCCCATTGGATTATCTAAAATAATCCCTTTTGGGGCTTCCCAGGTGGCTCAGCAGTAAAGAGCCTGCCTGCAATGCGGGAAATGCAGCAGGGGACACGGCAGGAGCTGTGGGTTCGCTTAGTGGTTCGGGAAGATCCCTGGTTAAGGAAATGGCAACCCACCCCTGGATTCTTGCCTGGGGAATCCCATATTGCCAAAGAATCTACATGACTTGGCGGCTAAGCCACAACAGGGCTCCAAGAGCAAGTGTACTGGAAAAAAAGACAATTGTTGCATAGTATAGATGTTGTGGTGCTAGAGAAGACTCTTGAGAGTCCCTTGGACTACAAGATCAAACCAGTCAATCCTAAAGGAAATCAACCCCGACTATTTGGAAAGACTGATGCTGAAGCTGAAGCTCAATACTTAGGTTACTTGATGCAAAGAACTGACTCATTGGAAAAGACCCTGATGCTGGGAAAGATTGAGGACAGGAGGAGAAGAGGGCAACAGAGAATGAGATGGTTGGATGGCATCACTGACTCAATGGACATGAGTTTGAGCAAACTTCAGGCGACAGTGAAGGATAGGGAAGCCTGGTGTACTGCAGGCCATGGGGTTGCAGAGTCATACATGACTCAGTGACAACAACAACAACAAATCCCCTTCACTTAAAGTCAGTGATTGCAGACTTTAATCATATCCCTAAAATATCTTCACATCAACTCCCAGATTAGTGTTTGATTGAATGACCGAGGACTTTAGCCAGGGCAAGTTGACATGTAAAATTGTCCAACTGCACTCACCAACTTAAGACTGGGGGGTTGAATTCTTGATGTCATATACATACATAAATTCCATACTGTGTTCTAAAATATGATATATTCACCAAGGTAAGATTAAGAGCTAAACCCTTTGGTATGATGTATTCATCACATAATAAAAAATTATCCTGTGGGGCAGCTGCTGAACAGGTTTGTTGTCTTTTTCCTGCAATATCCCAGAATAAGTATGGAGCCTCTACATTTCTATGGAGGTCCCTTTGTCAATATTACAAATTTTATAATCAGCACATCTAGAAAGCAACAGTGACTATCTCCTAAAAGCTTGGCTATGTTGGGACATTTCATTAGTCAGCTTTCATCTGACTCTCTATTTTTGACATTTTTAAGACCAATCCCTTTGCCTGTGCTGTGGTCCTTAGTTGCCCTCATCTCCTTGGGAATCTCATATTACCAATAGGCATTTTCTCTTTCTGTTTCTTTATCTGTTCTGGATAATCCCACACACATACATTTAGACTTCTTCTAGTCTCTCCCATTTGAAAAACAAAACAGAACTTCTCCATCAGACTTTGCCCTGCCACCTTCTGTTCTTCTTTTCCAACCCACACTCTCAAAGGAGTTGCTTTTATGTCTTATTTCTTATCTATCAGTCTATTCTTTCCATATAACCTACTCCACTGACTCCACTGTGATGGGTCTCATCATATTTACCACTGGCCTTCATGTCATTGGATCCAGTAGATATTTTAGGAGTCAGTTAACAGCAGCATCTGACACCAGTGATCATTCATTTCTTTCTGTAACACCCTCTTCCATCAGTGTCTTTTTTTTTTATACACTCTCCCAGTTTTCTTCCTACACTTTTGGATACTTTTCCTCAGTCTCATGTTCATGGTTATTACTCTTTACCCAGACTTTAATGGATGAAGCTCCTCAGATCTATGCTCAGCCTTTAGGCTCCAGTTATCATCCATGTGCTGATGATTGTCAATTTTTTTTAACTACATGTCAGTTAGAAATGAATTTTCCTAGTGCTAACAAGAAAAAGAGTAACTGAAATGAATACAGTTAGTGTTTGTTTAATGAAGTCTGGAGGTAACTTTTCGTGGGAATGTTTCAGTTATTCAGGACATGACAGCTAAAGTCTTTGTGATCCTCTTGCCTTTTATCTATGGCAGCAATATGGCTGCTGAAGCTCCAGCCATTATATCCATATTCAAAAAGATAGAATAAAGTAGAGACAAGATAGAATCTATATATAAAAAAAAATTCCCTGATGGAGCCTTAATAAACTCAAGCTCATGTCACATTGACTAGATCTTTGTCACATGATAATCCCTATATGCAAAAGAGAGAAGGAAACACAGTGTTGCTTATCTAGCTGGTGTAGTAGAGTTCAGCAAAAGAGAAGAGTTGGATGTTGGGTAATCCAACTTACAGTTCTTCCACATCTAACCAGTCCTTTCCATTGAGCTCCCAACTGCATCCTCTGCATCTCCACTTGGATGTATCCAAGACATCTCAGAAGCAAGATACCAAAAACTTAAGTCATGGATATTTCGTCTAAATATGGTCCTCCAGTTGTGCTCTCTCAAGAAATCACACTGCTCTTCATCGGGCTCCAAAAGCAGGGGACCAGGACTGTTGTCTTTGACAGTTCTCTCTATTATCACCCACACCAGCAAGTACACACACACTGGATACATCACCAAGTTCTATTGATGTAGATTTCTAAGTATTTTTCAATCCCTTTACTTTCTTCCATTTTAGCCACTGTCTTGCTAGTACAAATGACCATCTCTTTCTCACTCTCTTGTGCCATCCTCCACCCTTTTATCAAACTGATGTTTTTAAAAACAGCTTAGACCATGATCCCCTCCTGGTCATGACTTTCAGCTACTCTTAAATGGCATGACTCCCGTGGCTCTGCATGGCCTTGCCTGTCCAGCTCTCTGGCCTCACCTCTCACTTACTTATCCTTGCTTTTTGAGCTCTTCAGCTCCCAGCAAGCACCTTGTTTCTTCACATCTCAGGATATTTATCTTTCCTGATTTTATTGGTGGGGCAAGAAGTTTTTTGAATACTCCTTTCAAGGAGTTGGTTTCTACTTAACTTCATATCTCAGCTCCAACATCACTTCTTTGGAAAAAATTTTCTTGACCCCTACACCAGATTACATCCTGCTGTTAAAATGACTTAATTTTCTAGTTAACTTATTTCATAACGTACAGTTTGTAATTACATATTTATTTGTATGAATATATGATTATTTGATTATCTCCAAGTTCCCCTATTAGATAAGCCCCTTGAGAGAAGAAACCATGTTTATTTTTTTCATTACTTTATTTCTAGTGCTTGACCTGTCACAGCAATTAATATATATATGTAGAAATTAATATATAATATTGGTTGAGTAAATATTGACATGGGTTTGTGTTTACCTATTGGCAAATTTTAATCAAACAACAGAAAAAAGCTCATTGATTTCTAACTATGTATCCAGCACTATGATAAGTTCAAATAAATAGTACTGGTGAATTTGAGAAGACAGGATTTGTTAATCATCAAAGAAATGCCACTTAAAGATCTCTGATACTTGTCCTCCCACGTCACCATCTCATTCTGCTGGCCACATCATCTGGAAATTGTGGATATTTAGTTCAAGACCAGGACAGTCACAATGACTTCTACCAAAAGCAAAAGAGATAGATTATACTATCCCTCTAAACTTCTTACAGTCCTTACTTTTGGGTGATCTCCATGAAGCCCCTTTGCCTAGTTTTTAGATCTTATTAATTCTCAGGCTGCCAGTACATCTCTGTTCTTTCCAGAGCTAGACCTGATTCCCTATCTCTTTTGCCAAACCGATTTTATCTCAACATGACAGCTACAGGCATGGTTTTTAGAAGACACCAGCAAATAAAACTGAAATAGACTCTTTCTGCTCTATTCTCCTTGACATTGATACCTGAATGTCAAAAGAAAGGATGAACTTCAGATGAGTAAAGGAGCATAATCTAGACTCCTATACCCTCCATGCACCCTAACCATTGTTTATTCTCTGAGATGAAGAGTCACTTCATCCCATCCAGAGGACATTCAGTGTGATCCGTTAGCCAAAACAGCACCAGCTAGTTAGAGAAACCACTGAAACAAATCATGAGCATATCCATCTTCTTTTTATAGTGTATTCTTTTTTGGCCCAGACCAGCTCCATCTTTATAAATGTCCATAAACCTTCTGTGAGAGATTTTGGTGGCAGGGAGTAGGTTGGAGAGTAGGGGATATACTTGATTATGATATAAAGAATGGGCGCACAAATTCACAGTATTGGGGCTGACTTTGTTTCTGCTCATTCAGCACCCCTGCAATCTTCATGTGTCCCTACAGGTCCACCCTCACCTTACTCTTCTTTCTAGACATTAAGCTGAATGGATCACACCCCAGACTCCTGAGTCCCCTAACTTCTGTGTATGCATGTGTGCGCACATGCACACTCAGTCGCTTAGTTATGTCTGACTCTTTGTGACTCCATGGACTGTAGCTGTCAGACTCTCTGTCCATGGAATTTTTCAGGCGAGAATACTGGAGTGGGTTTCCAGTTCCTATGCCAGGGTATCTACCTGATCCAGGGATCAAACCTGCATCTCTCGCGTCTCTTGCACTGGCAGGTGGATTACCACTGCCACCTGGGAAGCCCAGCCAATGATACGAGCCCAGGTAGGAGATTAGAAGGAGGCAAGAAGGTGGGGTCTGAGTATTTATGCTTGCAGCACCTTCCTGTGAGGCCTCAGGGACTGGCAATGCCTTAGCTGGAAGGCCCTCACTCCTCGCAACGTTTTGGCTGTACGGGTCTCTTTCTCCTGTTGCTTGGGTAATTTACTCCTCCTATTTTTTCTTGGGAGTGGGAGGGTTCTGCAGCTGTAGGTCTGTGAGTGTCTCAGGGGTTCTTACTTAGCTCCTTCCCACTGCCATCTAGCTCTGCTTGTTCTTTAAACGTAGGTCCAGCTATACATTTTCCTTGTCTCTTCCTCGACATTCAAGGGGGTGGCAGTCTCATCAGTTCTCAAGGTCAGTCCAGAAGGCATCTGATGAAGTGTTCTGCTTCATCAGAATGAAACACGCAGGTGATGACAGTCGGTAGCTGCTCCCAGCACTGCTAGACTTTCGCTCTGTGTCAGTTTTGTGATCTGCTTTCAGAAAGTGTCATCTTCACATCCCTCTCACTGAATGTCTGTAGCAGGAGTTCCCGAATGCCAGTTCCAGAATGAAGAGTTCTAGGAAGGTTGTTTAAGTTATAAATACATATCCCTGAGTCTGGAGTACAGTGTTGTAATCCAGCAGGTGGGTGAGGCCTTGAAATTGGTGATTTTATAAGTTCCCTGAAGTCTAATAAAGTTTGGGAACCATTTCCCTGTTTCCCACTTCATCAGCCTCCTTCTGTTTCTTCTTATGCTTCATAGAGAGATTTACATAGAGCTTTTGATATCAGATTTGTAGCTTTCATCTCACCTTTATCATCACATACAGTTATTCCCCATCACCTCTACCAGATCAATTTCTTTAGAAAAAAAAGATAACCTTTCCAATGATATGATATGTCATTATTCCAAATCCTCCAGGCTGTGAAAATGCTTATAAGATCACACATACATCTTCTTTATCCATTCGTCTGTTGATGGACATAAGTTGTGTCCATATCTTGACTACTGAAAAATAGTGTAGATGCCAGGGACCAAGGGATGGTGGGGTTGGTAGAGGAGAGATGGGGAGTTAGTGTTTAACGGGGACAGAGTTTCCGTTTAGGAAGGTGAAAAATTTGGGAAAAAGATGATGGTGCCAGCTCCACAGCAGTGTGAATGGGCTTAGTTCCACTGAGCTGTGTGGTTAAATATGGTTAAAATAGTATGTTTTATATTATGTGATTCATAACACATTAACAAAATGATTGCATATACAATTTAAGTCAAAATATTAAGTTGGTGTCTAAGTATTTGTATAAAATATATTCACCCACGCAGTAGATATATACTATATATCTGAAAACACGAAGACTCTCATCAAGTTTGTTCCTTAATATTTTCTTCTATACTCTTCTCACAGTTATCCTCCTTCTGGTCAGATCTGTTGTCTTCTGCCTGGAATTTCAGTTTCATTTAATCTTTATTCTTAAGTTTAGTTTAACCTCTTGACCAGGTCAGCATACTTTTTCCCTCCAACCTATATTTTTTATTTTGAAAGAAAACACCCCCCCACTCCATTTTAGTATTCCTAAATCTTCCATTCTCTTCCAAAGGCAACTTTCCACTGAAAGAAATGCCACTGTCTCCCAGGCTCTTTGTTGTTAAGTCACTTCAGTCGTGTCCAACTCTGTGCGACCCCATAGATGGCAGCCCACCATGCTACCCCATCCCTGGGATTCTCCAGGCAAGAATACTAGAGTGGGTTGCCATTTCCTCCTCCAATGCATGAAAGTGAAAAGTGAAAGTGAAGCCGCTCAGTTGTGTCTGACTTTTAGTGACCCCATGGACTGCAGCCCACCAGGCTCCTCTGTCCGTGGGATTTTCCAGGCAAGAGTATTGGAGTGGGGTGCCATTGCCTTCTCTGCCCAGGCTGTTTAGAGCTTCTTAATAGACTTTTCCAAACCACATCTTTTGGGTTTCCCTGGTAGCTCTGTGGTAAGAATCTGCTTGCCAATGCAGGAGACACAGGTTTGATCCCTGGTCTAGGAAGATCCCAATTGCTGAGGGTCTCCTGCCACAATGACTGAGTATATGCCCTACAGCCGGGAGCCACAGCTACTGAGTTTACACACTGCAACTACCGAAACCCATGCATCTAACACCTGTGCTCTGCAACAAGAGAAGGCACCACAGTGAGAAACCTGCATGCAACAGCTAGAAAGTATGCCCTGCTTGCCACAACTAGAGAAAAAGTCTGTGCAAACCCACACAGTCAAAACCAATTAATTAATTAAATAATTTTATAAAAATCACTCTTCCTTCACTTAAAAAAGATCTTTCATTTCCACAGGGTTCATCAAAGTTAGTTAACAATTTATTGACTCTCATCAGGATTTCTACTGAATCTCTGAAACCTGTCCCCACTAGATGGCACATCCAGCCAGACAACTCTTTTGTTCTCTAATTCCTGAGTCTCGGGTACAACTGCTTGGCCACTGCTACAGCTGGCTCCCTCCCCTCCAGCCTCTGTCGCTGGGATGGAGGCTGTTGCTCCAGAGCCCTGCCTCCAAGTCTGGTGCTGTCTCCGTGTTTGATCCTTTTTAGTCTCCAGTCCATTCAGTTGTGAGCAATTAATTACTCCTATTGTCTTCCAATCTCAGTTTCATCTTTTTCTATCACAATAGAACCTCTGATTTTTAGCCAAGTACATGGCTACCCCATTTAAAGACTACACTTCCTCCTGAGTGTAGCCGTTTGAGTGGTCTATGTAATTTTGGAGATGTGATACATCTTTATTTCCTCTCTGCCCTCCCCATGGGACTTTGTTGGAAGTGGCAGCTGCTTGGACTGTCAATTTTGATGCCAGGTAGTCTGTCTTGGGGAGAAGGCAATGGCACCCCACTCCAGCACTCTTGCCTGGAAAATCCCATGGATGGAGGAGCCTGATGGGCCGCAGTCCACGGGGTCGCTAAGAGTCGGACACGACTGAGCGACTTCACTTTCACTTTTCACTTTCATGCAGGGGAGAAGGAAATGGCAACCCACTCCAGTGTTCTTGCCTGGAGAATCCCAGGGACGGGGGAGCCTCATGGACTGCCGTCTATGGGGTTGCACAGAGTTGGACACGACTGAAGTGACTTAGCAGCAGCAGTAGTCTGTCTTGGACCATGAAAGAAGGACAACAGCCTGGAAAGAACATAGTAGTTGGTTGCAAAGTTCTGTTCAAAGGACTTAGAACAGAACCACAAGGGTAGCCTGGACCACTTACTCTCAGATATTGTTGACAGGTGTGAAAACCACAACATATTATTACAACATGGCAATTTGAGGATTTCTGTCACTCTCAACTAAACCTAATCTTAATTGATTCAGAATTTGGTATGTAGAAGTGTGTGTGCGCAAGCTCAGCTGCTCAGCTGTGTCTGACTCTTTGCAATCCCATGAACTATAGCCTGCCAGTCTCCTCTGTGNCAATTTGAGGATTTCTGTCACTCTCAACTAAACCTAATCTTAATTGATTCAGAATTTGGTATGTAGAAGTGTGTGTGCGCAAGCTCAGCTGCTCAGCTGTGTCTGACTCTTTGCAATCCCATGAACTATAGCCTGCCAGTCTCCTCTGTGCATGGAATTCTCCAGTCAAGAATACTGGAGTAGGTTGCTATTCCCTTCTCCAGGGGATCTTCCCAACCCAGAGATAGAACCCTGCATCTCCTGCTTTGGTAGGCCCATCTTTTACTACTGAATCACCTGGGAAGCCCATGTAGAAGTAGGATATTGTAAGTAAATATAACCGAAATGAGTCATTGGCTTAGGGGATTTGGTAGGGTGGTAGACAGTTGAATGAAATTTGCAAAACAGTTGGCTAAATCACTTCCAGCAGCAAACTATGTGCAGATTGGTGCTTTAGGGAAAGTTGGGGATGCTGGTGTATGCTGCAGCTTCATGCCACTTTCAGCAAAGTCTCAGAGGAGGAAGATAAACTTGGGTGCAGAGAAAAGTAGAAAGAAATATTCTTGGCGTGTGGCCAGTGAATTACCAAGTGCCCAGTAATTTGGAGTTCTCCAAGGGATGAAAATCTAATCGCATTTGTATCCTACATGGATTGGTAAAAAGCAAAGGCTGCCTAACCACAGTTAAGACTCCACCCTGGCAAGGGTTTCAAGAAACTTCTAGTAAGTGTTCTCAAGACAATGGGGAACACCTCTGAGGCACATGTCAGTGCAGGAAATTTGTCTTCAGATGCTAGAAGGTAACCACTAGGTGAAGGAGAAAGGAGTAACCACAGAGGAAAGTAAAGGTCAAGAGCTTTTATACTTAAAACTTGTACCAAGACCAGATCTTTGGCCAGAATTACCCACACATGGAACAGACTGGGCCCAAAGAGATCAGAAGCCTCCTAAGTTTCTGATGAGATAATATGACCCAAGAAACCACAAACTTGGTCTGCAAAAGACTCTCCAGTCCCTAAAATAATCTCTGAGCTCTAAAACCTGTGCTAGCAGGAATTGGGATATAACTGTGGAACTCCCCAAGAAAGGCATAGCTCCAGTGCCCACCTCAGATGAGGTCATGAAATAAAATAGAAGTGAAGTCCAGAGTGCAGAACCTGGGACTACAAAGGACAAAGGTCAGAGGAGAGCTTTCCAGGGCCCCAAGGAAAGGCATTCAGGTGAACTTTCTTGATGATTCACCAGAAGGGCTCCACTGTCATATGGGCCTGTGATTTGTGTTTTCCTTTCTCTCTTTTTTTACAAAGCCATTTTTCACTTCTGTCATTTTGCTTCTATTTCACAATCATATTTTGGCTGTGGTGAGGATGGAGGGAATAAAAACTGGCATAGGTGTGATTATATTAAGTTCCTAATTTTTTAAATTTCTGATATCTGATAAGTTATTTCTAATAACTTCTGATTCAAGTAAGAAGCTTACAGGGACTTCCTGGTGGTCCAGTGGGTAAGACTCTGTGCTTCTGTTGCAGGAAGCAAAGTTTAGATTTTAGGGAACTAAAAGCTGCATGCTGCATGACATGGTCAAAAAAATATTTTAAAAATAAAGCAAAATAAAATAANACTTCCTGGTGGTCCAGTGGGTAAGACTCTGTGCTTCTGTTGCAGGAAGCAAAGTTTAGATTTTAGGGAACTAAAAGCTGCATGCTGCATGACATGGTCAAAAAAATATTTTAAAAATAAAGCAAAATAAAATAAAGTATCCAAAAAAAAAAAAAAAGAAAGAAAGAAAAAAAGGATACTTACAATGCCAAACAGGCCTATCATTCTACTAAAAGCACCAGTACAGCCCCTGGATATATATAATTTTTTGCTTCTTCTATAGATGACAAGTTAATTACATAGGATAGAGTAAGCTTACTACTGTAAATGCAAAAAAAAAAAAAAGAAGAAGAAGAAGAAGAAGAAAAGCAAAAAAGTTCATAAAGTTAAAAGTTGTGCATTACATTATACTTTAGATGACCTCCTGCTGGTTTGGAAGGAAAACAGTTAACTTTATTCTATTCTCCCTTGGTATTAGTTTCAATTTCCTTTTCAAGCATCTCAAAATACAATAAGCTTTTGATTATCAAGATTTCAAGTTCTACTAGACAGCCAATGTGTATTTATGAATGGAATTACTAAAGAAGCAACTTGACTCCACCTAGGGAACAGTTTCTGCAAGCCCTAAGCAGTTCTCTGGGACTAAAGAACTGAAAATAACTCATTGGCCTTATTTTCACAATTGTTTTGGTACCTCCTGGGAACCGCCCGAAGTGTTGCCCAGAAGTATATATTATGCAGTTCTTATTTGTTTATTTATAGCCCACCTTCTTCCAGGAAGGACTTAAGATGGCTTATGGAGATGCATATGGTAACACAAGTAAATTCACATGAGCTGAGAACGTTGAGGCAAAAATAAAGTGTGAGAAAGAAAGATGGTACTGGTAATGCATTTAGTATAGAGAAAGTTTGTCATGAAATTGAGTACGTTTGTCAAGAGTGGGCCACCATTTTGTCTATTTTTTTCAGACTTTTTTTAAAAAACATTTTAAAAGCATTTATTTATTTTTAATTGATTGATTGATGATGGCTTTCCAGTATTGGTTTGATTTCTGTCATACATCAACATGAATTAACCATAGGTGTACATGTCCCCTCCTTCTTGAATCTCCCTCCCACCTCCTGACCATTCCCACAGAGCCCCGGTTTTGGTTCCCTGAGTCATACCACAAATTCACATTAGCATATACACTAACATATGTAAATAGATAGCCAATGGGAATACCAATAATTATGTTTTCTATAGTATTTGTAAGATAAAAACCAACCAGTAGCTCCAAAGAAGCATGACTACTTCAGAGAGATACATGTGCTATGAGTTCTTATAGAATAGATAATGTCCTAAACTTACTTTACAGTAGATACTTTTTCCATATCATCTCTTATAATATCCCCCACTATAGACAAATGATACCTATCCAGTTGTAAAAATTGTATGGAGAGTGTAGAAAATTACTAGAAGCAGGGACAAATATTGTCAGTGTTCTTGTTTATTTCCTTCCAGCTTTTTCAATATTTTTAATAACATTGAAAGTTCATTGAGCTTAGTTCTGTGGTTTGTTTAATTTAAATCATATCATAAAAGCTTTGACATGACAAAATACTATATATAAATAATTTCTAATGACCGAATAAATGGGACCTTCCTGGCAGTCCAGCAGTTGAAACTCCATACTCCACTGCAAGGGGCATGGACCCACTTGCCATGTGATGCAGCCAAAAGAAAAAAAATATATATATGTATATAAATCTCCATTTATTTTAATAATATGATGGTTAGGGATGATGAGGCCCTAACTATCTAGGATCCAGGTATACATATCTCTTCTACTGACTTCATCCAAGGATAGATTCTGATTCTGAAACATCTCCAAGAATGAAAGAACTGTATATCCTTGTGGCAATGCAGTGTTCTTCCTTCACGTTAGTTAAATACTTATGATGTGCCAAGCACAGGGCTAAGTTCAGGGCATAGAGTCCTTAAAGTATTTACCATCTTAGTATCCATTTTTATCTGGGGAGGAAGATGACAGATGTTTATCAAATAATCTCAAAAACAGTAAATATAATTATAGCTATAAGTTGACTAATGGAAGCATCTGGAAAGTCAGTGACAGTTAATGAGACAAGGTGAGTCAGATTTATGCAGCCATGGGTGGAGGTTGTGGGGGGGGGGGTGTGTGTGCTCAGTCTCTCAGTCATGTCCAACTTTTTGCTACCCCAATAGACTGTAGCCTACCAGGCTCCTTTATTCATGGAATTTTCAGGCAAGAGTACTGGAATGGGCTGCCTTTTCCTCCTCCAGGGAATCTTCTCAACCTAGAGAGTGAACCCACATCTCTTGCATCTCTTGCATTAGCAGGTGGATTCTTTACCACCATGCCACCTGGAAAGTCTAGGAGCCTGTGGTTTAAAGGGGGACAAGAGGATTATGGGAGTGGAGGGGGAAGGGGTATAAAAGTAACCAGCAGAGCAAACACCACATACAAGGAAGGAGAAGTATTTGTATACACTTGAAGGGAGAGAGAAAGAGAGAGGCCATGTGGCTGCAGGCCAGAGGGCAGTGTTCTGAGACCAAACCGGAGAGACAGAGGTCAGACCAGCGTGCACCTTGCAGAATGAGATAAGGATTTAGACTTTAATGTAAGAAGAGAGGGAAGCTATTGAAGGCTTTTCAGCTGGGGCTGGTTCAAACATATCTGTATTTTTAAAAATTGCTCAGGGTGAGGTGTGGAGATTGGAAAGGTCAGGGTAGGAGTAGATGTGGAGAGAGGAATTAGAAGGCTTTCAATAATGTGAAAGATGCCATGGCTAGGATTACAGAGCCATGACGACAGAAACAAAGAGAAGAAGATGAATTTGAGTATCTTGGAGGTCAAATGAACAGGACCGATATTTTCACCTTGGAGAAACTTAAATAGCTATTGATGGGCAGTGATTTTGAGGATATATTTCCTTAAAAGTCCTCAGAACGCAGTAATTTTATGGACAAGTTAAGTATAGAGGTGACTGCATTAAGAGCCAGCTATGCTGGGGAAGAATAATACAGCTGAGCATCCTTGGGTAGAAGCCATCTTACCACCCCATGAAGACGAGTAGACAGAACCAAGGCAGGGCCAAGATTCTCTTCAAGAAGTAGTTTTTTAAATCCACCTGAATGCACAGAACTAGTAACAAAGACGTCGATGTCCTCTGCCATCAAGTGTGAGTAGTGAAAATTTTAATTGGCCAATTTACATAACAGATTTTTCTACGTTGATCATTAAAAATCTTCTGGAAGCACTCCTTATGCCACCTGCAGTTTCTTTTTTAAAAAGATGTCATTTATGGCTATTATTTGTAGCTGTGGTGGGTCTTTGTTGCTGCGTGGGCTTCTCCCTAGTTGCGGTGAGTGGGAGCTACTCTGCAGCTGTGGTGCTTGAGCTTCTCGCCATGGCAGCTTCTCTTGACGTGGAGCACAGGCTCTAAGGCACCAGGCTTCAGTAGTTGCAACTCCCGGGTTCTGAAGCACAGGCTCAACCGCTGTGGGGCAAGGGCTTAGTTGCTCCCTGGTATGTGGGATCTTTCCAGACAAGGAATCTAACCTGTGCTTCCTGTATTGGGAGGTGAATTCTTTACCACTGAATCACCAGGGAAGCCCCACCTGCAATTTCTGTTTCACTTTTGAATAACTACTTGTGCCTTCCACAAAATGAACAACATAAGTTTGCCTCACTTTGCTAAATGAAGTGAGTTGCTACAAAGGATGATCAGATTGAAGGTGAAGTGAGTTTGCCAACAAAAATGGCTTTGGATTTGGAGGAGCTGATTTTTAGCCCATTTGCTAGTAAAATTAGACAGTGAGGCCAGTTATGAATTAAGACCACACCTAGTTTGTGATCCTACAATTTTTCATCTCCTGAAAACTGCTCATCTTTCTAGCTGCTAGTAGTCTCTCGTCTCTAGGGTCCCCATTCAGATTTTCCAACATGGTTTAAAGGAGCTGGTAGGGTCTAGCCCCATTTCGGGCCACTGGAAAGTTTCCCTTTCTCAGTGTATCACAGAGCAGAGTCTTCATCAGACTCGGTTGTCAGGAGTCTTCACAGAGATTAGAAGGCAGCTGATTCTTGTTCACAGAAGCAAAGACTACATCCACTGTGCATCAGGCAATACCTATGCCACACATGAGAGTAACAGTTAACATGTAGCATTTATGTGTAAGTCACTGTTCTAAGAGCTTTATTTAGCTTAAAAACCAACTTGTTTTACAAATGAGAAAACCAAGGCACACAGCTAAGATATGTCCAAGGAAACTAGAGCTAGAACGTCTCTGAGCCAAGATTGAATTGATAGTCGTCTCTGGTAATTGTGCTCTAGATATACAAAGAAATATTATTCAGCCATAAAAAAAATGAGTAAACCCTACCATTTGTGACAACATGAATGAAACTTGAGGGTATTATGCTATGTGAAATAAGTCAGACAGAGAAAAGAAAATATTACATGATCTCACTTATATGTGAAATGTAAAATAAACTCATAGTAAAAGAGGTCAGAATTGTGGTTACTAGAGGAGAGGGGTGGGGGTAAGAGGGTAGGAGAACTGGAGAAAAGTGGTCAAAAGGTACAAACTTCCAATTATAAGATAGATAAAGGTGTAATGGACAATATGATGACTGTAGTTAACAATGCTGTATGATACACAGGGAAGTTGTAAGAGAGTAAATCCTAAGAGTGCTCATCACAAGGAGACATTTGTTTTTCTTCTCTTTTTACTAAGATTTGATGATTTTTTTTCCTTTTTACTTATTTGATAAGACAGATCTTAGTTGAAACTGTTTTGGTAATGATTTTAAAATATACATAAATCATCACGCTGTAAGGGCTTCCCAGGAGACACTAGTGGTAAAGAACCTACCTACGGATGCAGGAGACATAAGAGATTCAGTTTCAGTCCCTGGGTCAGGAAGGTCCCCTCGAGGAGGGCACGGCAATCCACTACAGTATTCTTGCCTGGAGAATCCCATGGACAGAGGAGTCTGGTAAGCTACAAGTTATGGGGTCGCACAGAGTCAGACACGACTGAAGCAACTTAGCATGCACAGCATGCTGTATACTTTAAGCTTATATAGTGATGCATGTCAATTATTTCTCAATAAAACTGGAAAAATTCGTGTGTTATAAATGTGGTATTTCAAATAATAGGAGAAATAGATATATGAAAATAAATGTTATTTGTTCTATTGGTTAACAATCTGTTATATAGAGTAAATAAATAAAATATACATATGGCTTCCCAGGTGGCTCAGTGGTAAAGAATCCTCTTGCCAGTGCAGGAGATGCCTGAGACATGGGTTCAATCCTTGGGTCAGGAAGATCTTCTAGAGGAAGAAATGGCATTGCACTCCAGTTTTGGTCTGAAATCCAGTCTACCTTCTGTTCACCACAGCATGTTTCCTGGTATGTGCTACATCAACCCAGAGAAGATGTTTTATGTCTACACACAAAATCTCCATCAATTTACCAACCTGTGCATCCAAGGGCCTATGTCTGCTTGGAGGGATGTCTTTCTCTAATTTGCACATGAGCATTGTCTATGCTAATCATGACCTGGTCACAGAACTGACCTGGGTGGCCTGTAGCCTCTGACCCTAAATACTGAATGCCCACTGACACCTCTGGATCCAAGATAGAGCCACAACCGATGAAGTGGATTTGGAGCTGTTCCTGTATTTACCACATTAACTCTGAATTCTGGATGGGAGAGAGGTCAGGTGACCAAGTTTCAGCCTTGTACCCTTAACCCAACCATCGGGGACAGGAAAGCAAGTGTCTGGCTTTTTGATTTCACAAAACACACTGCAGCATGTTTCATGTTATCAAAAGCCAAGACTTATTAAATCTTAGGATGACAAATGACATACAACAGAAGAAACTGAAAAGACAAAACTGATACACGCAGTATGGAATTCCTGATTCCCAGGTGGTGCAGTGGTAAAGAATCCATTTGCCAATGCAGGAGAAACAGGAGATGTGGGTTTGATCCCTCGGATGGGAAGGTCGCCTGGAGTAGAAACTGGCTACCCACTTCAGTATTCTTGCCTGGAAAATTCCATGAACAGAGGAGTCTGATGGGCTACAGTTCATGAGATCTCAAAGAATTGGAGCATGCACACACATTTGGAATTTAAAATTTTATGTCATAAAAACACTAAATCATATGGTAAATGAGAAAATCTGGGAGAAAGGAATAATAACACATATGATAAATAAAACTCTGATACTCTTATCATATAAAAATTCCTCAAAAAATGAGTACAAAAATATCCTCTTAAATAAACAGAAAACAAGCACAAGAAGATAATTCACAAGGTAAATAAAGAATGTGAGAATTGTATGGCCTTGCCAGTTGTCTGGAGAAGACAATGGCACCCCATTCCAGTACTCTTGCCTGGAGACTCCCATGGACAGAGGAGCCTGATAGGCTGCAGTCCATGGGGTTACTGAGGGTTGGACATGACTTCACTTTCACTTTTCACTTTCATGCATTGGAGAAGGAAATGGCAACCCACTCCAGTGTTCTTGCCTGGAGAATCCCAGGGATGGGGGAGCCTGTGGGCTGCTGTCTATGGGGTCGCACAGAGTCGGACACGACTGAAGCGACGCAGCAGCAGCAGCAGCAGCAGTCAGTTGTCTGTCCTGTCTCTTGGAGAACTGCTGAGGCTGCCGAGCTGGACCTACAAGTAGCTGCCAGTACCCACCACCTGCCGTGTTAGGTGAGAGCAGAATGGAAAAAAAAACAGGGGAAACTGGAAGTCAAGTCCAAGGGAAGTGACATGGAGCAAGGATGAGATATATAGTGAGAACTCAAGAACAGTCAAGACAGTTACAAGGTTTGAGAGGCTCTCTCTTCAGTCTATCTCATTTAATCCTCAAACAACCACAACAGAGATATTTAATAAGGCCCATTTTACAGCAGGGGAAATGAAAGCTTAGAAAGTAGAACTGACTAGCTCGAGGCATCTCAAGGCATGTGGAAAAGCTGGAATTTGAGCCTACTGATGTTCCTAGCTCATTGAGGTTTTAGCTGTCAAAAATATTGGGTTGCCCCAAAAGTTCATTCAGATTTTTCCATGAGATGGTATGTAAAAACCTGAGTGAACTTTTTGGCCATCCTAATATTTGTGAAATTTCCATGGCCAGAGAACCAACAGAGCTGGGACACAATCCTCATAGCTGATTTCACCTACTATCACATATCAGACAATTACACTTAATTTAGCCCTGGAGAGTTTGGGATCAACATGTAGAGACTGCTATATTTAAAATGGAAAACCAACAAGGACGTTATGGCTTCCTACATAGTGCTAGTAGTAAAGAATCCATCTGCCAATGCAGGAGATGCACGAGACGCAGGTTCAATCCCTGGGTCAGGTAGATCCCCTGGAGTAGGAAATGGCAACCTGTTCCAGTATTCTTACCAGAAAAATTCCATGAACAGAGGAGCCTGGTGGGCTACAGTCTAGGGGGTCACAAAGAGTTGAATACAACTGAGCGCAACCAACAAGGACCTACTGCACAGCATGTGCTAAGTGGCTTCAGTCATGTCCAGTTCTGTGCACCTCCCTAGACTGTAGCCCACCAGGCTCCTCTGTCCGTGAGATTCTTCAGGCATCGATACTGGCATGGGTTGCCATGCCATCCTTCAGGGGATCTTCCCAACTCAGGGGCTGAACTGGCGTCTCTTCTGTCTCCTGCTTTGGCAGGTGGGTTCTTTACCACCAGCACCACCTGGGAAGCCCACTGTATAGCGTAGGGAACTCTAATCAGTAGCAGCCTGGATGTGAGGCAAGTTTGGGGGATTGATTGATGGATACCTATATATGTTAGGCTGAGTCCCTTTGCTGTCCTTCCGAAGCAATCAGAACATTGTTAATAGCTATACTCCAAAAACAAAATTAAAAGTTTAATTAAAAAGAATTTTGCCCTGGGACTTTGGAGAATGACATTGTCACTTGGGTGGGGCTGTAAGAACCCTGGGGGTGGGCGTGTGGGTGTTCTGATTTACTGTGCCTTGTTGCATCCCAGCTCTGTCCTTCCAACCTCACTTGGCTCAACGCTTTTTTCCTGAGGAACAACAGTCTAGACAAAAAAACTCCTCCCTGGGCAGAAGTGCTTCCATAGAGATGCTAAGCGAATTCTTCAAGCCTCCCCTCGGGGCAGCCCTTCCCTGCAGGCCACCCGCCCCTCTTCCTCACTCTTTGCAGCTGCAGAATCACCACTACATCCCAGCTCATTGTAAGTGACCAGACTAGGCAAATAGGAAGACGGATGGTTAGTCAGGGAAATTTGGGCCACCGTGATGGGAAAGGTGCAGAGGAAAACATTATGGCCCGAGCCCCTTTGAAACATGCTGACAGTTGACAGATGAGTATCCATAAAATGACAAAGGCTCCCTGTGTAAAGACCTCTGCCACCAGCGCTTCTCCCTGGGAAACTAACTGCCCTCAACTGTCAGTGAAAATATTATTTTTTTTTTCTGGTAATTATTGCCGTCCCTGGTTCTCTAACCACAGAACAGCCTGCACGTTGCATCTGTAGGTTTCCTGCATCATAGTGGCAGCAGCAACCCCTGCCTCCCCATCCTTTCAACAAGAGGCAACAAGTTATCCCGGGGATTAGATGGTTACACCCCGGATAAGAAGCAAGAATCTAATCACGTTCCAAGGGACATGTATTGGGAGAACTCTAAGATTTTTTAAAAAGCAGTATTAATAATCCTTTAAAGATCCGTGACAAAGACCTGCACATATTTACGAAGCTTGAATCTGTAGCAACAACGGATATTAAAAATGATGCTGTGTATATCCTCTAAATAGCCTTGTTGATGTAACTACAGTTTCTTATTCTGTTCATTTTGTTTGTCTCCTCACCTTCTGCAACAGAGAATATTAAAAGGGGTGGAGAGGAAAGAAAGGGGCGGGAACTTGAGGGAGTTGGATGCTGTGACAAACTGGCAATTCTAAAACAGAGGGCGGGATCTTCTTTTCCAAGGATTCCTTTATCTTGGGAATCGTCTCAGGAATTCAAAGCAGGCATTGTCTCCTCTCTGATGATACCTTTGGATTCAAGGTCTCTCTTGAGTTTTTTTTTTTTTTTTTCGTTTCCTAGAGTGCTGGTGTTAGGCAGGGTTTTCGGTGAAGACGAAGTTCCATGTGTGTACTATCTAATAGGTGGTCTCATGTGGCTAGTGAACACTTGAAATGGGACTCATGTCACCAAAAGTGCTGGATTTTAAGTTTTATTTGACTTGGATTCATTTAAATTTGGATTTAAGTGAGCTTCCCTGATGGCTCAGCCAGCAAAGAATCTGCCTTCAATGCAGGAGACACTGAAGATGCAAGTTCAATCCCTGGGTTGGGAAGATCCCCTGGAGAAGGGAATGGCAACCTGCTCCAGTATTCTTACCTGGAAAACCCCATGGACAGAGGAGCCTGGCAGGATACAGTCCAAAAAGTCACAAAGAGTTGGACATGGCTAAGCACACAGGCACAAATCACCAGGAACTCATGGTTTTGGACAGTGCTGCTCTGGAGCTGCTGTTCTGTCTACCTTGATGTCATATTCAAGTACCGTGGGTATAAATTTCAGAGGAAGAATTTTAAATTAGACACACAGTTCATGTACAGAATCTTGCTAGATTTAGGCAATTTAACACAAGATTAGGCAGCAAAGGAGGCTTTCCAAGAATTTCCTAGAGTCCTTCCCACATTCTGTCCACAAGGCTTTCCTTCAGAGACTAATTCTGGAATGTTCTACTTCCTCCCTGAGCTTGGACTGGACTCTGTTTAATGCCTTTGTCTTTGAACAAGAGAGTGGTGTGTGTGTGTGTGTGTGTGTATGTGTGTGAAGTCGCTTTAGTCGTGTCTGACATTTTCTGACCCTATGGACTGTAGCCCACCAGATTCCTTTATCCATGAGGTTCTCCAGGCACGAATATGGGAGTGGACTGCCGCGCCCTCCTCCAGGGATCTTCCCGACCCAGGGATCGAACCCGTGTCTCTTGTGTTTCCTGCATTGGCAGGTGGGTTCTTTACCACTAGCGCACCTGGGAAGCCTTAAGAGAGTGGATCCTTTGATTTTTTTGTACTTCAAGCCCATTGCCATTTGGCTTCAAATGTGAATTTCCTCTGTCAGCCACTTAATCAGCATCTCCTAGGCTCTGAGCTCAAGAAATGCTGGCGCAGCTTTTCTCGGTTTCTCAGGGCTGCCTCAGCCTTTATCAGTGATGTCTGCTGGGTTCTAGTCCCCTCATTTCTGATCTTCCTGGCTTTTTTCTCCCAGTCTTCATGTCTTTGCTCTTGTAGTTTTAAATCTTCTTCAGCCTCCCTTCCTCTTTCTGTCATCTTTAGTTTTGGCTTTTTACTTGCTCTGGAATCCCTGAGTCATATACTTCTCATGGGTAGCTTCAGAATTCAAGTGCATGTTGTTTGTGAAGGAAAACCTGCTCATCACTCTCCAAATTCCTATCATTGTTTACTCACAAATATTCATAATTTTAAGCCTTACCACTTACATGTTACTTCGTTTGCTTTCATTCATCTTTACGTTAGCTTTACGTCTACTATTCTGTCTGGGAAAACATTAGAGATGGTTTTCTTTGTTTTTATTGCTGCTGTTTCATCTGCCTTCACATTCACACACACACACACACACACACACACACACAATTATTTTAGTGGTATAGACTAAAATAATTCATTAAACCAGAATATAAACTCAGTAGAGAGAGGCTGCTGTTTTAAATAACATGTGCCAGTATTTGAGATACTTATGAATATATTTTATATTCCTCTCCACTTTACCCCCCACACACAAAAAAACCTTCTTTGTTCATTATTATTAAATTATCATGACAAAGAATACAAAAGCATACAAAATCTGGAAGACTCTCGAGAGTCCCTTGGACAGCAAGGAGATCAAACCAGTCAATCTTAAAGGAAATCTACCCTTACTATTCACAGAAAGGACTGATGCTGAAGCTGAAGCTTCAATACTTTGGCCACCTGATGCAAAGAACCAATTCAATGGAAAAGACCTTGATGCTGGGGCAGGAGGAGAAGGGGACGACAGAGGATGAGATGGTTGGATGGCATCACTGACTCAAGGATATGAGTTTGAGCAAACTCTGGGAGACTGTGAAGTCCTTGGAGTCTCAGAGAATCGGACACAACTCAGTAACTGAACAAGAGCAACAACAATCATGACAAGGAATACAAAAGCACTTCATTGTTTATACAGCACCACCTAAGTGTGAATTTTTGTCATTATCATTTCAACAGCACTCTTGGAGGACTGACTTTGAGATGATTCTTTTCTGAGCAGTATAGTGGCTATCTTCCCTGGAAGCTGCCTGCATGGCCACCAGACTATGTCCTCAGCTCCCATTCTCTGTACAGAATTCTGTTCCAGGGGTAGGGACCCAGCCCCTGTTGGGCCAGTGACATTCTCCTTCCTAGGGATTTGGTTTGTGATAGAAACACAGGAAGTCAGTTTGAGCTCATTACATTGAGGGAAATGTAAATGTAGGAGATGTAGAGGGAAAATATACCTTCCAAGTTGACTGACAGTGTGAAAAAAATAGGTCCTTGGGAAACAGAAGACCCATGTGCCTGTGTGCTAATTCATTTCAGTCATTTCTGACGCTTTGTGACCCCATAGACTGTAGCCCGCCAGGTTCTTCTGTCCATGACATTATCCAATCAAGAATACTGGAGTGGGTAGCCATTTCCTTCTTCAGTGGATCTTCCCAACAAAGGGATTGAACCCTCACCCTTTACACCTTCTTCACTGGCAGGAGGGTACCACTAGCATCACCTGGGGAGCTCTATGGAGAGAACAGAGAAAAAGTACACAGACTGAGTCTTGGTGGCCTTCCTGGGATCTGGTTGTTTTCCTATTCTTTGTACCTCAGTATGTTCATATGAATGGTTGCTTCTGTCACATTCAAAGAGTTCAAACTAACACAGTATAATGTTGAGAAAGTGAAAATCCTGGGCATAATCTAGTTAACCACAGGCTGGTCTATGATTATGGGCTGTAACTCTTTGGTCCAGCCAGCCATTGCATAAAACCACGCTCCTCATTACAAAAAGGTGAAGAGGCTAGGAGAGTTGGAGGATCAACAAATTCGTCACTACCTCTAGCATCACTATATACTGTACAACCCATTGATGGGTCAAGCAGGGTAACTCGCAGGGAAATCACAAGACGTAACTGGCCATGGCCATGGACCCAGGAGGCACCCACATAATTGGCTGCTTTTATAGTGTCAGGGCCTAGGGAGCCCCGGGGGGACCACCATGAAACCTACTGCCGAGTTCTCTCTTGTCAGGCCCTGTGACTCTTGTATGTGACAAACAGCAACATGGTTTCCAACCAGGTTGTCTCCATCAAATATTTATTTGGAATGTAGGTACATAGGTCCAGGAGCACCTGCCTCCACTTCTCATCAGATTTGTCGGCAGCCCTTCAGCCAACACACACTACCAGTGTGTATGGACTGTGTGTCGTGACTCATGTGGTGTGAGGGGAGAAGGGAATGAGCCCCAGAAATGTGGAGGAGAAAACGTTTCTGATGACAGAATTCCAGTTCAACCAACATGACTGTATCTGTAGTGTCTCTAGCTTGAAGTGACATCTATCTCCTGGATACTGTTTTCACATTTAAGCCAAAAATCATTCTTTTATCTAATACATATTTTCACATAACCTGTTAAGGCCAAGGTCTCTGTTTCTCTCTCTAATTTAGGCTCTAGAAATGTATATTAAGGTGATTTTTCCATTGTTACTACTCATGAGAAAAGACTTTTATTTCCGAGAAAAGACTTTTATTTCCTCTTCTAGAGCCTAATTCAATGAGGGCCAATAAAAGGGCAGATACAGATATTTGTCCTTTCATAATGCAAAGTACTCTAGGGACAGGCACTCACGGTTTAGAGAAAGGAGAGGAGAGAGGCCTAACCATCTTTGAAGAGGGAATGGCCACTCAGACACTACAGGGAGGGCGATGCTGTGGACAGATACAGAGAGGGTGGGTCACAGACCCTGGGTCTGATTCAACTACTCACAAGGCCCTCTAATTATGCCTTACGTGTTTCTTTTAACTAAACATAGAGCCTTCTTCCCTCATCTATTTTTTGAAAACATAGACTTAATAATAGCCCTCCTACATTTCTTACAGAGTTGTATAAATTCAGATAAAGTAAGATATGAAAGGGGACTTCCCTGGCAATTCAGTGGTTAAAGACTCCGTGCTTCCGCTGCAAGCAGTGTAGGTTCAATTCCTGGTTGGGGAACTAAGATCCTGCATGC
>SJYV01002319.1:0-47669 GCA_006410875.1 Neotragus pygmaeus | reverse complement strand
CTCTCCTCTTTCACTTTCATCAAGAGGCTTTTTAGCTCCTCTTCACTTTCTGCCATAAGGGTGTTGTCTGCCCAAAATACAGTTTTAAAGAAAAAATCTAAAACTTCCCTGTTGTTCCAGTGACTCCAAGCTTCCAATGCAGGAGGCGCAGTTTCCATCCCTGGTCAGGGAACTAAGATCCCACATGCCATGCAGAAGAGACCAATAAAAAGAAAAAAACATCTAACATTAATATCTTAAACAGTTTATAACCAACTACATATTTCTGTAATATAAATGAATTATTTACTCATTAGAATACATTTTCTCAGCTTATTTCTGATTTCCTTGTATGTAAACTATTTCCTCATATGTAAACTATATCCTCGTACCATTTATGAAGTAAAATCAAAGAATTTAGGAATTAATCCAAAGTAGGGAAAAAAGTAATCTTTATAAAATTCTTCACCATAAAACATTGAAATAACCAAAATNTTCCTCCTGCCCCCAACCCTTTCCAGCATCAGAGTCTTTTCCAATGAGTCAACTCTTCGCATGAGGTGGCCAAAGTATTGGAGTTTCAGCTTTAGCATGATTCCTTCCCAAGAAATCCCAGGGTTGATCTCCTTCAGAATGGACTGGTTGGATCTCCTTGCAGTCCAAGGGACTCTCAAGAGTCTTCTCCAGCACCACAGTTCAAAAGCATCAATTCTTCAGCACTCAGCCTTCTTCACAGTCCAACTCTCACATCCATACATGACCACAGGAAAAACCATACCCTTGACTAGATGGACCTTAGTCTGCAAAGTAATGTCTCTGCTTTTGAATATGCTATCTAGGTTGGTCATAACTTTTCTTCCAAGGAGTAAGCGTCTTTTAATTTCATGGCTGCAGTCACCATCTGCAGTGATTTTGGAGCCCCCCAAAATAAAGTCTGACACTGTTTCTCCATCTATTTCCCATGAAGTGATGGGACCGGATGCCATGATCTTTGTTTTCTGAATGTTGAGCTCAAATGGCTTAATTTCTTTAACAGCATTACAGTTCACCATTAACTGTCGAACTATAAAATGATTTCTGAAGTATCAAGATAATTCTGTTAATTCTGGTAAGCTGTGTTCTCCTTGACCCTCTAGTGTAAAACTAACCATTTCTAAGTATAGTTAGACATTATTAAAAATTCTTTGAGTATAGAGAGATGAGAAGATGACTGAAGTTGCCAGAGGCTAAATTTGTCTAGATTTAAAGTTGCCAAAGACTAAATAATGTTTGCTTGCAGCTGGAGACATTTCTCCCATTACTTTGAAAGTATTGAGAACAACAGGCTTCTTTCCCTCCATGGTTTGGTACACTTACATGGGATTTTAAGGTTTCAGTGATAACTCTAAGCTTAGTCTATTGCCTTTATAACTAGGTTCAGAGGACCTGAAAACAGATCTTGGTATGTTATATCCTTACTAGAAGACTAGTTATTGCAGAATGGAATTTGCAGTAGAGTAGGAGAGTCATAGTCTGTTCAAGGTGTTCGGGTTATTAAAGGATTCCGTGACCTCTTTATAAGCTCAGTCTTATCAGCTGATGTTAACATAATTGCATGGGATCAGATAAGATGAAAGAATCAGCTTGAATCTAATATTTTACACATGTTACTTCCTCTCCTTTTGAATGGCAGCAAGATTTGCTTTGCTGTTTTCCTTAACCTCACAGACCTGCAAACTCACCTGTTATCTCTCATGATTTGCTCGTTTTGTCTAATTTGGACTTTGTCGAAGTTTTTAGATCTGTGCTAGCAGTTCTGTGTGTTACTGGGTAACTGAGGATCCAGTGGAAGCATTTAAGATCTGGGCTGTATAGTTCTATAGGATTTCTTTCATCACACCAGATAACTCCTGTTGCCTTGACGCAGTTCTTTTCAGCTGCGTGGGGTGAAAGTACAGATTCATTTGGGTTCCAGTAATTTCTATGTTTGAGAGAAATCTCTTTAAAAAAATATGCACGCATTTTCTTTCTCAAAGTTTAAAAAAATTTGCATTGTAAATACTTTTGGGGGAGAGATTTTCCTGCAGAATCTCAACTTCTCTTCTCCCACAGAACGAACAGGCTGTTCACAGTATATACCTCATGTGTTTCCCTTCCCTTGTGACATATTTGGGTAAAATCAAAGAGGAAAAATGTCTTGAGAGCAGGCAGAACTGGAGGACTGAATCTGGTGAGAGCACCACACTTTTCTTCTCAGTGTGTTTCTGCAAAAGTGGCTCTAGCTAATTACTCACTTCACATTGCTGTTTAGATTTTCAGTGGCCAGACTGTAGTGAATTTCTTTGGTATTGTTTACTGTTTCAGAGGTAAGAGTCCTCCTGTGCTGTCAGCCTTCTTTCTATATTCTAACCCTTTACTTGAAGGCCCTGTAGAATAACCATTCCTTGTAACTTTATGGGGCTTCCTAGGTGGCGCTAATGGTGAAGACCGTCCTGCCAATGCAGGAGACACATAGATACGTGGGTTAGAACCCTGGGTCGGGAACATCCTCTGGAGGAGGGCATGGCAACCTACTCTAGTATTCTTGCCTAGAGAATCCCATGGACAGAGGACTTTGGCAGGCTACAGTCCATGGAGTCCCAAAGTATTGGACACACTGAAGCGACCTAACATGCACACATACATGCCTTACTACATGCTTCCTGCTAAAGAAGGCATAGGCAAAAGAACACAGACCTTGATGGCAGCCAAGTGTTTGACCCTTAACTCCATTAACTATTACTGTGTGCCTTGGACATATTTCTTCACTTCAAAATGTGGGTAATGAATGCTTTAGAAAGTTGTTTGAGAGAATTTATATCATATGACCTGTACAATACGCAGCACAAAGTGATTGATTAGTAAACAGTGGTAGTTACTTGGTTTAGTAAACAAAAAGTCACAGCACAAAGTCATCTACTCAAAGTGCCTTGAATTTACAGTGAGAATAATGTGTAATAATAGGTTTGAAGTAGTAAACATAAACAGGTAAACTGTTAAATGCCCATTGATGTGTAGTACTGGAATCAGTATACTGTATTTGCTGCAGTGCTAGTAATGAGCTGACTTACTAGTAATGTAAAGTTTATGATTCACTGAGACAGACGTCTTTTTCCCTACCATGTCCTTTATCTGTAGCAGCTTGAGTGGTACCTAATACTTAGTAGGCAATTAAAATAAAACCTGTTAAATTAATTTTTGTAGCTAGCATATTATCTGATTGAGTAGGACTGTTTGGTGTGTAAGAAGCATTAACAATGAACATCTCAGAATTCAAGTAATATATATATATTAAGGATTTTGCTTTGCTAAGGTATTTTATAACTTACTATGTTATAAGCACTTTCTCATATATGATTTAACTCTCAATAGCCATGAGGTGGAGAAGGCAATGGCACCCTACTCCAGTACTCTTGCCTGGGAAATCCCATGGACAGAGGAGCCTGGTAGGCTTCTCTTTTTCACTTTCACTTTTCATTTTCATGCATTGGAGAAGGAAATGGCAACCCACCCCAGTGTTCATGCCTGGAGAATCCCAGGGACGGGGGAGTCTGGTGGGCTGCCGTCTTTGGGGTCGCACAGAGTCAGACACAACTGAGTGACTTCACTTTCACTTTTCACTTTCATGCATTGGAGAAGGAAATGGCAACCCACCCCAGTGTTCATGCCTGGAAAATCCCAGGGACGAGGGAGCCTGGTGGGCTGCCATCTATGGGGTCGCACAGAGTTGGACATGACTGAAGCGACTTAGCAGCAGCAGCAGCAGCCATGAAGTAGATAGTTGTCCTGTTTTATAAATGAAGAAAGGTCTGATGTTTCACCCATCTCTTCTGACTCTCAAGTCCAGTGAGTATCTAGGATGATCGTAGGAGATCTTAGCTGACTTAGTTTTTCCGAGCGTCACATGGTCTAAGCTACTTTTGGTGCTTGTGATTTTAAACCAGAAGTATATTTGCTATGAGGGTGATAAATACAGCTGCTTACTGTATTTGCCATACTTTGAAACCAAGTGGACAGGGAAACTTCAAAGGCACTTGTAATAAGTTCAGCTGAGATAAACTGCAATGCTCAATATTAGGGGAGATTCTCAGGGTGTCACAAAAAAGTTGTCCAAGCGCCCCTTAGTTGCCAGTGTGAACCTTCCGTGCAACCACTCCTGTTAGGTGGAAGACTAGTCCAAAGGTCACAACTGGGATTTCTAACTGCTGCAGTCTTTATTCTCCTGCCTTCCCCAGCTGCTTGACCTGCATTGTTCTGTGTAAACCTGTAGCCACTATCTTTCCAGTGGCCCACTGCCTACTGAGGCATTGCAGAAAAGTCATACCTAGTGATGTTTCTGTTATAAACTAGGATAACAGTGCTCTGTTTTACCTTCATGCTACATTTACCTGTTCATATTATTGTAGCCTGAGGTTTCTCATGGATAGTGACTTGAAGCATAATGTCTGCTCTCCACACAGCCTCAAGGAATTGAGAGAAGGACTGCCCGGATATCTTCAGGCTACCTTGGAAATTCTGTCAGTATGGACTCAGTAGCTCAGCTTCATTCCAACTTTGAAATGTCAGGGAGGTCTTCCTGATAACCCAGCTTGATTATTTTACCTTTGAAGAACCCAGGTTCCAGACACATACATTCTATTTAACATAGTCGTGTTCTGGCTATTCCCTGCCCCATCTGCAGGCTAGTGTTTTTGTGAACAGGCAAAGAGTTAGCTTGCATGTAAGGGATGGAGAGAAACTGACCAACATTTCCTGCAGGACGGTGTGTTTCTGGTCACAGATCTAACCCCTAACCAAATAAAAGTTAGGCATAATAGACTTCCTTTCAGTGCTTCCATTGTTTAGAATGTTTAATGTACCTTCGTGCTCTGATGCCAGGTTATTGAGCAATGAATTTTTTAAAAGCTGTTTGTCTTTGCTTTTGGCATTTTTGTTACTATCCCCTATGCTTTTTTTTTTTTAAAGTCTGTTTTACTGGTCACTATAGAAAAAAAGTGAAATGGTTCATAGTTCCATTGTTTCTGATTTAAAGACACCAAGATGCCTTTTTTTATTAGAAAAGCTTTGTTTCTCCACAAAACTGAAACACCTGTGTTAAAGTTTATACAGAAATGTTAAATTCGAGGTTCTACTTTGAGAAGTGCAGTGTTTTTCCAGCAGCAATTCTGTGATTGCCACATTTTTTAATGAATGAGAATATATAAAACTGTTATTAATTATGTAAAAGAAATAGGCAAGCAAGGCTTACAAGTAGCACTACAGTGCCACATAAATTTATATCGTTTTAAAATAAGCTTTGAAGAAGGTAGAATGAGATGAATTATTATATCCACACTGCTGTTCTCACCTCATGAATATTGAAACATTTTGGAGCTTTTGACTCTTTGACTATCAGAGCATGAAGAAACATGGCCATTCTGATGGTGATGTTAAAGGGAATTCAGTCATGTCTTCTGTTCATTGCCTGTCCCTTTCATCTCTTTAGTAGAACCTACTGCCTCCAAATGTTGACTGTCTGTAGCAAGCTGATGTCACTAGTTTTTTAAAATAAGAATTAATGAAAATAATTTGACTTTGGGAATAAGAGAATTTATCTAAACATTTTTGCCATTGTTCCCCTATAAAACTCTGTGTGGTGATGAGCAGATGTTAATTACAAGCTCTGTTCACCAGACAGTAGCATCAGAAAGTTCAAAAGGGCTTCTTTGGCCTTATCTTTTCCTACCCAAGCTTCCTCTGATCCCTCCCCTCTTCCACTGATCTTGCCCCCTGCCGCCCTCCTGCCCTCTGGCCGTTCCTGATACTTACTTGATCCAGTGACAGAATGAAACATAGTTTGCTTTACTCTTAAAGTCCTAAAAAATAAGCATGGTCTATTCCTTTTCTTGAGATTTACGTTATTTAGCAGTCAGTCAACCTTTGTCATGTCTAACTTTTAAGAGATTCTAACTGTTCATTTATAGTAGTTCTGCTTGTATGTGAGCTTTACACAGATGCTTGTATTGACTACAGTTAAACATTTTGACATGTAAACATGAAAATGAATTACTTCTATGTTTTGTGTCATTAAATAGAATTACGCAAAGATAGGAATTAAGTTGCCTATGAAGTAAATACCTATAGTGTGTTTGCTTATGTTTATAAATAAAAGCGCATTATCATTTCTTTTTGAGGCTTTCCATTTTATGAGGAAAAAGGGGTAATGAAATGAGACACTGTATTGTGAATTTGTTGGCAGATAGTAATGTGAAACAATGCAAGTATCTGCTGTAGGGCTCACCTGGTCAGAAAATAAGTGTGTAGCACTTCAGCCTTGACATGTTGAAGCCAATAAAAAAAGCCTACATAAACATGCTGCTGAGATTGTGACTGTCTGATTGTACCAGGAAGTGTTGGTGGGCTCTCTGAGTTCTTAAAAGAGGAAGGAAAATATGACTAAATTGGATTAGACAAAGACTTCTCAAAGAAACATTTGTATGTTCTATGCATTTAAATTAATGCACCGATTCTTCAAAAGTTTAAACACCCACTTTTTAGCAGCTAAGAGGAAATAAATTTGGCTATTTAAACATGGATTTAGTATCTTGTGACATCTTCTCAAATATGAATATTTGTCACTAATCACATGTTTGAGTTCTTAATTTTGCTGCTCTTGGCCATCCAACCCAACTCTGAAATGTTAAGGCAAGTCAGATAGTTGTACTTCAATAGTATTCTTTGCCACTTTTTGGAAAAAAAAGGTATGCAAAACTTGAAATGTATTTCACCATATTTCATATTTTAGTTTTAATAATTTTGGTTTAAAGAAGAAATAGAGAACTCCATGGTTATACTGGAAGAGTTCTTATCAGTGGGGTAAAGTTTCTATTAATGGTTATCTTGTTGGATGAGTTAATTTTGTTGTAAAATAAAATCGCCATGCTCAGTGTATTGTTAGTATATCTCAAATTGATGACCTAAGCCTTCATTTTCCGTAAGAACTAATTAGTGATTAAAATCCCTTCTTCTATAAAGAAAAGTTGTTATTGCTATTGGTCCCAGATTTCCACTCTTTGTACCCTGTCAAAGGAAAAGTGCTATGTACCTATTTTGTGCCCTGTGATGATACATACATGCTTAATAAGATCCCAGATTGTATGTAGCAGTGATCATTGATTTGCTTACTGACTGAGCGAATGCCTTTGTGCTCCTGTTGTACTTGTGCGCAGAATGGCTCTATTGATGATTTACCTAAGTAATGATAGTGCACATAATCTAAAAAGAAAGCAACAAAGCCAAAACCTGAAATCTTCTGGGAGTCTTATTAGTTCACTCATATGCTGCTGTTCTTTTAATTTTTATTGTTTGGTAGTTTGACAGGAATCCCTTGGTCAAATTGTATCTGTCTCTCTTTATCCCATTTTCCCATTAGAAAAGGTTGCAATGAAAGACCCTCCGGACTTACTGGACAGGCAGAAATGCCTGAACGCCTTGGCGTCTCTTCGACATGCCAAATGGTTTCAGGTTGGCTTTTTGTTATTCTCTTATTGTTATGGTAACCTTTTGCAGGTTTCATTTGGAACACCTGCCACTTAATGGTTTCTGTGTAATACATAAAATGGGGTGTGCTCTACCTCTTAGGGTTATTGTAGGAATAAATGATTTAATTTAGGTGAAGTGCCCACTATAGCTTCTGCTATAGTTAATAATGTTTAATTGTCATATAATCCTTTTGGATTTAGTACTCCGAATTTCAAATGATAGTTTATAAAATGCAACCATGGGTGAGAAAAGCTAAAAAGTCAGACAGTTGCCTGAAAATGGAGTTGCCATGAGGCTATAAAGCCAATTCTAATAATACACTTCCTTTACTTTAAACTCTGCCTTTCTAAACCTTAATTTTACTACTTTTAAAAACTTGATTTTTTGGTTTGCTTGACAACTTATGAATGATTGACCAATTAGTATTCATTTTAAAGAACCTGTCCATGATCAGTGTCCTTAAAATGAAGAATGGATTTCAACAGGTATATTGGAATCATTTTGTTTTAGGCAAGGGCAAATGGATTAAAGTCATGTGTAATTGTCCTCCGCATTCTCCGTGATTTGTGCAACAGAGTCCCCACGTGGGCACCATTAAAAGGATGGGTAAGTACTTAAATATGATTAAAAGCAAATTCTGAAACTATAGTCAGAGGAAATCCTGTAGAAATGATATGTTACTGTATTCTGAGTTAGCTAAGATGTGCCTTTATCTATTTTTGTTCTGGGACAAAAGTATAGAGGTTTTTACATGATTTCTTTTTTATGAATTTAATTTGTATTATGCATGCATTTACATTTACAAATTTACATTAATTTGTAAAATATGTAAATTTAATAAGTAATTTAATATCTTCTAGCCACTAGAGCATATATGTGAAAAATGTCTCTTTTACTTCATCATATTCATATTATAGAGACTGAGATATTTTTTCTGACAAAAGGTTCTTTACCTGTTAAAAGTGAGTGTCTTCCTGCACTTTCACTCTCCAGTGATGGTTGATTGTTATTCACCTACTGCCTGGAAAAGCATGCTTGACTGGCACATTTCTCTTTCAGTGCTACTTCCATTTAAAATAAAAATTATCTGGTATACCAGTATAAGGTTCCTGTACCTTCTTTACCTTTCTCTTTTGAGTACAGACATTTAAAAATAAGTTCATACTAGTAATTAAAGTTAGGTGAATAGTACAGTTAACCGTAGTTTAAAACGTATGTTGTCAAACTTAATTAATTTGGAAATTATTATGCTTGATCCAGTAAATAACATTATGAAACAAGTAAAGTTATAAAGGGTTATTTTAGATTAATTTAACAGTTATTACTTTGATATTGGCATCATGAACCTTTTGGTTTATTAAATTTGGAGATTTGGTCCTTTTTTAATTCCAGTTGTACTACTTGGGGCAGGATGTCTGGAATGAAGTCTTATTGTGGTTTGAGTCCATCCTAGGTAAAGTGGGAGATAGGTGGGCTGGGTTTGAACACTGATTATTTTTGGCCATTACTAACCTACATGAAGGCTTGTTAAATCTTTGTTACGTTAGATGACTGCAATTTCTTCAGTAATCCTTTCAGGGTAACTGAAAATAAACTTTTTGTAGCAAAAAGTCTTTTGAATATGTACTCTCAAAAATGGTTGATTTAAGCACTCTGGTTGGGGTAGAACTTGATAATCAAGTGGGAAAAGCTAATTGGGCCCTAAATGTTAAATGGACTTTAACCTTTTTGGCCTCCATTGTAGATAGAAATGTCAGCTCACATTTAACTGGAAACCTTTTAACACTTGGTGCATGTACTAATTTGTAATTTAATATCTTCTAGCCACTAGAGCTTATATGTGAAAAGTCTATAGGTACTTGTAATAGACCTTTGGGCGCTGGGGAGGCCTTGAGACGAGTAATGGAGTGTTTGGCATCTGGAATTCTACTTCCTGGTAAGGGTTTCAAACTCTGGAGGCAGAAGAATCAGAACAATTTGATTTAAATTTAGTTTTCTATTATGTGCTAAGTTTGTCCCCTACACAGGAAAATGATGTGTAGGAGTTGTTTTGCTTTGAATTTTAGCAACTAGAAGTGTCATAAAACTCTCTTTCAATAATTGTAATTTATGTTTTATATGTACTAACATAAAAGGTACTAATAAGATACTGTGTCTGCTATGAAGTTGCTTTACCCAGAACTCTGAATTTGAAAATGGTTATGTTAAGTTAAAATGTATGACGTTCATTCTGTTTGCAGTCTGGTATTTAATTTGGAAAAATTAAATTTGGTCTTTTTTTTCCATATATAATCCCTTACAAGATTTGGGGTGATTCATCATGCTGTTTCTAAATTCCGAGAGTTAACACCCAATTTTGACCTTAGATATACAAATGACTTCTAGTAAAATAAGGACATTTAAATGCTAACGTATTGAAAATAAGTGTCCATTTTACTTCATTTAATTCAGCCGACTTTTAACCTTGTTCTTTTAGGTTTTGTTTTTTATTTCTTTTCTTTTTCCTCTCCATTCTTTTCTTTCTATTTTGTGTTAGTTTATTGAATTCTAAGTTCAGTTCTGAATGGTACTGGTGTTTTTTTTGTTTTTTTTTTGCCTTTGCCAAAGGGGGTCCTGGTCTTCATGATCCTTGTGAGCGAGATCCAACAGATGCTCTGAGCTATATGACCATCCAGCAAAAAGAAGATATTACCCACAGTGCACAGGTAGGAGATGGGTCCTATGACTGTGGTCTCTTAGAAGGAATATCATGTAATTTATTTAAAAACGTTTTTTCTTGCCTTCTGTTGGGGACTTTTGTCATCATAATAATAGCATGATGAATGTGTTTTTAGCTAGATGTTCTAAGGGCTTTATGAATGAAAAATTTTAATAAATATAATCTTTTTTCTTTAGCATGCACTCAGACTATCAGCCTTTGGTCAGATTTATAAAGTGCTGGAGATGGACCCCCTTCCATCTAGTAAGCCTTTTCAGAAATATTCCTGGTCAGTTACTGATAAAGAAGGTGAGTATAAATATTTTGTATTGGGGTTGCATGTGGGCAGTGATGGAGATGGTCGTGAAATGTTTCTCTTGTTAGAGCTTAGAGCATTTTAAGTTTTTAACCCAAGTCATATATAAGAGCCTTTACTGCTTTTCTTCATTTTCTTCTGTCCTATCAGTGGCATCAGCTTGCTTTCATTTTTTCTTTCTAGTGACAGACTCATTTGGCTATTGTTGATCAGATTCCATTATTGCTTAGACATAGGGACGGCACTCTGAGAACCCTTGGTCTGAAGTGAAGAGAAAAGTCACACGCTAGGGGGAGATGTCATGGTCACTCATCAGTTTGATGATCTTGTCATGCTTGGAAGTGTTATGTAACCAAGAAAGAGAAAACATAAGCATAATATAGGAGAAAAATATATTGGAAAATTCAGAACTGTCTTCCATTTGTTGTAGTCTGTGTGAACTCACAGTTTTAACAGAAAGAGCACAGGCTTTAGGGTCAGTATGACCTACTTCCCCTCACAGTGCCCCTGCTCACTAGCTTTAGGCCTTGAGCAATTAGTTCATCTCTTGGCTTGTGGGTATTACTCCCACTTTATTAGCTATTGTCAGATTATATGCCCAGCTCAGTGCTTGGAAACAGTAGATACTCAAATGTGAATCTTCTTATTCTCATTATGCCACAAAAAACCTCCCTCCCTCTTTTCCTCCCTCTCTCTCCTATTATACTAGAAGGTGGGATGTTTAACACCAGTTATTTTCACCTGTGGCATCCCACCTACCATGAATGATACTATTCTAATTTTTTTTTATGACAAAAATAGTGCAGTGGCCCAATTTGTTTATTCAAAGAACAGAATTCCAGTGTGTCTAAACACTTTTCAGGGAGTCTACCAAATCAAAATTATTTCATAATAATACTAAAGCTTTTTTTTCACCCATTTCTTCTCTTTCATGTTTTTACAGTTTTCTAGAAGCTGCATATGACTTGTGATGGCATCATCACTCTGATGCTAATGAATTTTTTGTATTAAAATTTTTGTCTTAATTTCTAATATGCTAACTATTGATTAACACTACGCACAAAACAAAGTTCTTGGGTGCTCAATAATTTTTTAAGAGGATAAAGTGGTCCTGAGACTGAAAAGTATGAGCATCACTGCCTTCTGCTGTAAATTCCTCAGGGGTAAGGAATCCTCCAGAGCTCACCACAGAGCTATTACAAACCAATGCTCAATACATGTTTGTGGAATGATAG
The DNA here is from genome assembly GCA_006410875.1 of Neotragus pygmaeus. Taxonomy (NCBI): domain Eukaryota; kingdom Metazoa; phylum Chordata; class Mammalia; order Artiodactyla; family Bovidae; genus Neotragus; species Neotragus pygmaeus. Next base: position 35,902 of record SJYV01002319.1, on the reverse strand, counting down.
CCATTTTCTTGCAGAGAGTGCTCACTCAGCAGCATTTTTGAAAGAGTCACATAACCATGTCTCTAGATTGAATGACTCAATAGAAATTTCATATATATTTGTAGATTCTTAGAGTTAATAATGAAAAGTTTTATTTTAGTCACTGAATTTGTAGTAGTTCTTCTGGTTTTGTGTTTTGTCTTTTACTGGATAGTAAAAGTTTATTGTTATGTGACTTAGACTTCTTTTAACTTTAGACTTAAAGTTCTCAAGAGTTTGGGAACTGCTGGTCTGTCAATTTATAGCTTAAAATAGAACCAGACAGTTGGTGTTTCCATTTGAGTCCTTTCAGTTACTAGCTGCATGGCTTGGCCATAAGGTGAGGAGTCAAGGCTGTTGCCTCCAGACATGAGCTACATTGTTCTTCATGCTTTCATGTTTTTAGCACCTGGCTTTTAAACTTTTATTCTTAGAATTCTTGGTGATTTGAATATGCATTTGGATGGTTTTTTTCCTTTAGCATTCTGACTTCTTAATTCCTTGACATCCTCTCTCACCAATATTTTCTACTTCGTCTCAGGTATGCATTTTGAGGACATATCCTAGATCTTGTCTTCAGTATGTACGCTTGTGCCTTCTCCCTAATTCATTGTCAAAACTCCCACATTGTAACTGCCTCTAGTTGTCATAATGTCTAGTACTTCTGCGCCAATTCTTGATACTCATCATTGATTCTGTTAACTTCTCATAGTGCTCCACCTTCCTCATGTTCTCACTTCTGTTACGTCTCTGCTTATAGTCACGTGGTCTGTCATTATGATCACTCCCTAGTGTATACCTTCTTTGTTGATCCTGTCTTCCCAGCAACTCTGGTTGAAATCCAACTCTTTCCCTACCCCAGGTTGTTAGACATCATTGAAGAAAAACATACTTCGACATCTTAACTCTTCTCGCTTTAAGTTTCAGATATTAACCTTAAGTAGACTGTTTGTGTTGGCTGGCAATTCTCTTGTAAGTTCCAGAGTTCTCCAGTTTTCCTAGACAGCTGTCAAACATCTTATGTCACTTTACACTTTTCTCCCCAGCCCTTCTTCTCAACTGATGACCTTGTTTGCTTGAAGTCCCCTTGCACTTAACTTTCCTTCCCTTGACTGGGAAAAGCCCAGCTTTTCTACTCATTCACTATATCACATCCCCCTCTCCCTATAGATGGACATCATCCTAGCAGTTCTTGCTTTTTTTACCAGCATGAATTCCTCCTTTTCTGCTGAACCATTCTCCTAAGCATAAAAACGTGCTCTAATGTCTCTCATTTGAAAAACAAAGGTAAACTCCCCCTTGGTTCTGCAACTTTCTCCAACAGGAAGTAGCTGCTCCCTTTTATGGAAAGAGTGGCCTGTTGTTTCTTTTTCCTTTTCCTCACTTTCTTTAAAGCTTATTCTAACCAAACTTTCTTCCTCATCTCTCTGAGTCTCTCCTGTGACCTTTTCAGCAACACTGGACACAGGTGAACACTTTCTCTGCTATAATTAGTTATATATAGAAAAGTATAAGATCAGTTCAGTCCCTCGGTTGTGTCATTAAAAAAGTAATTATTTAAAAATTCCATATAATCATCATCCTAGTTAAGAAACAACATTGTCAGCTTTTCAGAAACATTTATTTATCCTAACACATCACTTCCCTGCTCCTTGAACTACTGATTTTTGATAATATTCTTAATTTTCTGTAAAGCTTTTCCACTTTTGTATGCTTTCGTAATTTAATTTGCTATTGCCTAGAACTTTATAGAAATAAAATCCTACTGAATTTAATCTTCCGTGACTGGCGTCTTTCTGTCCAGTGTTGTTTGGGATACTTTCATGTTACTGCATATACTCATAGTTCATTTTATACTTATACAGTATCCATTATGAGTATGCTGTAGCTTAGCCATTGTACTTTGGAAGGACATTAGGCTTTTTTTTGTTTTTTGGCAGCCACCCACATTGTTGCTGGGAGCTTACTTATATATGCCTTCTAGAGTATAGATGCAGGAATTACTGTGGACCAGTATATGATCTAGGAAGTGGTACACATAGCAATTTATATTCCTACCAGAAGTGTATGAAAATTCCTGTTGTTTTATATCTTCAACAACATTTGCCATTGTCTGACATGAAGTACTATTTTCCATTTGACTTCCGGGTCATTACTTTGTCATGGATCTTTATACCACTGTACTTTCCTCAGCTGTCTTTGTTTTTTCTTATCTTCCTGGTTTCGAATATTAAAGTGTCCTGGGTGCAGACCTCAGACCATTTTTCTTTATTTACCCCCGTTTAGACTCTTTAAGAGACGTCATCTAGTTTCTTGTCTTGAAATACCTTCTATTCACTGCAGATTCCCAAGTTTATGTTTTTACTCTAGACTCCTAGCCCTTGACCTCAGCCCTCCCTATCTAAATGCCTCTCAGTGTTCCCACATGGATATCTCACAGACACCTCACACTTCAGATGTCCTGTCCTTACTCTCCTTCTCACCTGTTCTTCCCATAGTTATCGCCATCCCAGACGTTGGAAACTACCCATCTCCGTGCTCAGGCCAAAACCCTTCACCCTTGAATCTTCTCTTTCTTTAACCCACATGCACATCATCAGCAAACCTGGCTGTTTTACTTTAAAAGTGTGTCTGGTATTCCACTCTTTAACTTCTTCACTGCTGCCATCCTGGCCTAAGTTGCCCTTGTGATTTCTTGCCTTTGTAATTGTCTGTCTGCTGTGCCTGGTCTTCCTTGCCCATCTTATCTGTTCTCAATTGATAGCAGTTTTCTTTTTGTTGTTCCCCTTATTATTTATAATTACAGATTCATAGAAAATTGCTAAGATTTTACAGAGATGTCCCATGGAACCTTCACCTGGTTTCTCCGAGTCATTACATCTTATGTAACTATATGAGAATATGGAAACCAAGAAATTGACATTTACACAATGTGGATGTAGGTTTTATGCCACTTGATCACATGTGTAGATTTGTGTAACCCCCATGGCGGTCAAGACACAGAGGATTTCATCACCACAGAGAACTTGTGTATGTGGCCCATTTAGAGCAATACCATTCCTCTGCCTTCAGCCATCCATGAAAGTCACTCAGTCGTGTCTGACTCTTTGCAAGTAGGAGTGGGTAGCCTTTCCCTTCTCAAGGGGATCTTCCCAATCCAGGGATCGAACCCAGGTCTCCCACATTGCAGGCAGATTCTTTACCAGCTGAGCCATAAGGGAAGCCCTCAAGCCTTGGAAACTACTGATTTTTCTCCATCTCTGTAATTTTGTTACTTCAAGAATTTTATATCAATGAAGTTATCATTATGTGATTTTTTGAGATCCTTATCTCCCCACTTAGCATACTTTTGTGACCCATCCAAGTTGTTGGCACATGTCAATAGTTTATTCCTTTTTACTAGTAAGTAGGATTCTGTGCCACAGATGAACCAGAGTTTGGTTAAGTCATGAACCTATTGTAGGACATTTTGTTTGTCTTTCAGTTCAGTTCAGTTGCTCAGTCGTATCCGACTCTTTGCGATCCCATGAATTGCAGCACGCCAGGCCTCCCTGTCCATCACCAACTCCCCAAGTTCACTCAGACTCACGTCCATTGAGTCAGTGATGCCATCCAGCCATCTCATCCTCTGTCGTCCCCTTCTCCTCCTGCCCCCAACCCCTCCCAGCATCAGAGTCTTTTCTAGTGAGTCAGCTCTTCACATGAGGTGGCCAGAGTACTGGAGTTTCAGCTTTAGCATCATTCCTTCCAAAGAAATCCCAGAGCTGATCTCCTTCAGAATGGATTGGTTGGATCTCCTTGCAGTCCAAGGGACTCTCAAGAGTCTTCTCCAACACCACAGTTCAAAAGCATTAATTCTTCATCGCTCAGCTTTCTTCACAGTCCCAACTCTCACGTCCATACATGACCACAGGAAAAAACCATACCCTTGACTAGACGGACCTTTGTTGGCAAAGTAATGTCTCTGCTTTTCAATATACTAACTAGGTTGGTCATAACTTTTTATTCCAAGGAGTAAGCGTCTTTTAATTTCATATCTGCAGTCACCATCTGCAGTGATTTTGGAGCTCCAAAAAATAGTCTGACACTGTTTCCACATCTATTTCCCATGAAGTGATGGGACTAGATGCCATGATCTTTGTTTTCTGAATGTTGAGCTTTAAGCCAACTTTTTCACTCTCCTCTTTCACTTCCTCGTCAGTTTATGCCATAAGGGTGGTGTCATCTGCAAATCTGAGGTTATTGATATTTCTCCTGGCAATCTTGTTCCAGCTTGTGCTTCCTCCAGCCCAGCGTTTCTCATGATGTACTCTGCATATAAGTTAAATAAGCAGGGTGACAATATACAGCCTTGTCGTACTTCTTTTCCTATTTGGAACCAATCTGTTGGTCCATGTCCAGTTCTGACTGTTGCTTCCTGACCTGCATATAGGTTTCTCAAGAGGCAGGTCAGGTGGTCTGGTATTCCCATGTCTTGAAGAATTTTCCACAATTTATTGTGATCTACACAGTCAAAGGCTTTGACATAGTCAATAAAGCAGAAATAGATGTTTTTCTGGAACTCTCTTGCTTTTTCCATGATCCAGCGGATGTTGGCAATTTAATCTCTGGTTCCTCTGCCTTTTCTAAAACCAACTTGAACATCAGGGAGTTCACGGTTCATGTATTGCTCAAGCCTGGCTTGTATATTTTGACCATTACTTTACCAGCGTGTAAGATGAGTGCAGTTGTGTGGTATCTTGAGCATTCTTTGGCATTGCCTTTCTTTGGTATTGGAATGAAAACTGACCCTTTCCAGTCCTGTGGCCACTGCTGAGTTTTCCAAATTTGCTGGCATATTGAGTGCAGCACTTTCATAGCATCGTCTTCCAGGATTTGAAACAGCTCAACTGGAATTCCATCACCTCCACTAGCTTTGTTTGTAGTGACGCTTTCTAAGGCCCACTTGACTTCACATTCCAGGATGTCTGGCTCTAGGTGAGTGATCACACCATCGTGATTATCTTGGTCTTGAAGATCTTTTTTGTACAGTTTTTCTGTGTATTCTTGCCACCTCTTCTTAATTGTTTGTCTCTAGTTTTTGACAATTACAAATAAAGATGCTGTGAACAACCTTGTGGGGGTTTTTGTGAGCAGATCATAGAAACACAGGTTTTTGTGTTAATTAGTTGAGAAGATTCTGTCCTCCTCTTTCTGTTCTTTGGAAGAGATTATGTAATATATCTGTTATTTTTTCCTTAAATGTTTGGAAGAATCTACCAGTGAAACCGTTTGTGTGTGAGATTTTCTTTGTGGGAAGGTTTTAACTTAAGGATCTAGTTTCCTTAATGTGTATCAAGTTATCTTCTTATGAGAGTTTTGGTAAATTGTGTTTTTCTAGGAATTTGTTCATTTCATCTAAATTTAAATATAATGTAGTTTATAAGATTCTCTTATTAGTGTCTGCAGTATCGATGCCCTCTTTTATACATTTTTGTACCTTTTTTTTCTGATCATTCTCACTACAGATTTATCAGTTTTTAAAAAGAAATCAGCTTTTGAGTTTGTTGATCATCTCCTGGCATATGCTTGTATTGTATTTCATTGCTTTCTGTTTTTATCCTTTGTTCTTGCTCACTACGTCCTTTGGGTTTAATTTGCTGTTCTTTTAAGAAAAATTTTGAGGTGAATACATTATTAGTGTTTAGTCTCTTATATTATCATATACACTATTAAGACTGTTTTCTTTTATGCCCAGATTTATGTGCATTGTACTCTTTTTACATTAGTATTTTCATTATCAGTTGGCTAAAACTATTTTTAAATTTTCCTTTGTTACCATTTTTTTGGACACATAAGCCATTTAAATGTCATCGCTTAATTTCCAGACAAATGAAGATTTTTCTAGTTAATCTCCATTTTTGAACTCACTTATTTTACTGTGACCTGAGAACATGCTTTGTGTGATTCCCTTGCTTCCACCCCCTCATCAGGTTTGGCCTTGGAATACAAAATGAAACAGGGCAAAGGCTAAGAGTTTTGCCAAGAGAACACACTGGTCATAACAAACATCCTCTTCCAGCAACACAGGAGATGACTCTACACATCGACATCACCTGATGGTCAACATTGAAATCAGACTGATTATATTCTTTGCAGCAGAAGATGATGAAACTATATGTAGTCAGCAAAAACAAGACTGGGAGCTGACTGTGGCTCAGATCATAAACTCCTTATTGCCAAATTCAGACTTAAATTGAAGAAAGTAGGGAAAACCACTAGACCATTCAGGTATTACCTAAATCAAATCCCTTACAACTATACAGAGGAAGTGACAAATAAATTCAAGGGATTAGATCTGATAGAGTGCCAGAGGAACTATGGACAGAGGTTTGTGATGTTGTATAGGAGGGAGTGAGCAAGACCTTCCTCAAGGGAAAGAAATGCAAGCAGGCAAATGGTTATCTGAGGAGGCCTTACAAATAGCTGTGGATAGAAGAGAAGCGAAAGGCAAAGGAGAAAAGGAAAGATATACCCATCTGAAAGCAGAGTTCCAAAGAATAGCAAGGAGAGATAAGAAAGCCTTCCTCAGGGATCAATGCAAAGAAATAGAGGGAAACAACAGAATCGGAAAGACAGAGATCTCTTCAAGAAAATTAGAGATACCAAGGGAACACTTCATGCAAAGATGGGCACAATAAAGGACAGAAATGATATGGACCTAACAGAAGCAGAAGATATTAAGAAGAGGTGGCCAGAATACACAGAAGAACTATACCAAAAAGATCATGACCCACATAACTACAGTGGTGTCATCACTCACCTGGAAGCAGACAACTTGCAGGGTGAAGTCAAGTGGGCCTTAGGATGCATCACTATAAACAAAGCTAGTGGAGGTGATGCAATTCCAGTTGAGCTATTTCACATCCTAAAAGTTGATGCTGTGAAAGTGCTATACTCAGTATGCCAGCAGATCTGGAAAACTCAGCAGTTGTCACAGGACTGGAAAAGGTCAGTTTTTCTTACAGTCCCAAAGAATGTTCAAACTACTGTACAGTTACACTCATTTCACATACTAATAAAGTAATGCTCAAAATTCTCCAAGCCGCTTCAGCAGTTCGTGAACCATGAACTTCCAGATGTTCAAGCTGGATTTATAAAAGGCAGAGGAACCAGACATCAAATTGCCAACATCCATTGGATCTTCAAAAAAGAAAAGAGAGTTTCTGAAAAACATCTACTTCTGCTTTAATGAGCTTACCAAAGCCTTTGACTGTGTGGATCACAAGAAACTGTGGAAAATTCTTCAAGAGATTGGAATACCAGACCACCTTATCTACCCCCCAAGAAATCTGTATGCAGGTGAGGAAGCAACAGTTAGAACTGGGCATGGAACAACGGACTGGTTCCAAACTGGGAAAGGAATATGTCAAGGCTGTGTATTGTCACCCTGCTTATTTAACTTCTATGCAGAGTACTTCATGTGAAATGGCAGGCTGGATGAAGCACAAGCTGGAATCAAGATTGCTGGGGGAAATATCAATAACCTTAGATATGTAGATGACACCACCCTTATGGCAGAAATCGAAGAGGAACTGAAGAGCCTCTTGATGAAAGTGAAAGGGGAGAGTGAAAAAGCTGGCTTAAAATTAAGCATTCAAAAAACTAAGTTCATGGCATCTGGTCCCATCATGTCATGGCAAATGGATGGGGAAACAATGGAAACAGTGAGAAACTTTATTTTTTTTTGGGCTCCAAAGTCATTGCACTTGTTGACTCCAGTTATGAAATTGAAAGACGCTTGCTCCTTGGAAGAAAAACTGTGCCCAACCTAAACAGTGTATTAAATAACAGAGACATTACTTTGCTGACAAAGATCCGTCTAGTCAAAACTGATTTTTCTAGTAGTCATGTAAGGATGTGAGAGTTGGACTCTAAAGAAAGCTGAGTGCCGAAGAATTGATGCTTTCAAACTATGGTGTTGGAGAAGACTCTTGAGAGTCCCTTGGACTGCCGGAGATCAAACCATTCAGTACTAAAGGAAATCAGTCCTGAATATTCATTGGAAGGACTAACGGTGAAGCTGAAATTCCAATACTTTGGCCACCTGATGCAAAGAAATGTCTCACTGGAAAAGACCCTGATGCTGGGAAAGATTGAAGGCAGGAGGAGTAGAGGTTGACAGAGTATGAGATGATTGGATGGCATCACCGACTCCATGGACATGAGTTTGAAAAAGCTTTGGGAGTTGGTGATGGACAGGGATGCCTGGTGTGCTGCAGTCCATGGGGTTGCAAAGAGTCGGGTACAATCGAGTGTTGAACTGAACTGAACTTAGTATTTCTTGAAAGTTAGTTTATGGCTCAGCACATGGTTCAGTTTTTATAAATGATTCATACTTTGAAAAAGTGTGTAAGGTCTGCAGTTGGTAGAGTCAGAATATTCTTTACATGTCAGGTCACATTTGATCATTATGTTGTTTAAATCTTACACATCTGTAGTATAATTTTTAAAAACTTTATTCTTAATTATTGAGGTAGGTATGTCAGTCTGTCAATTCCCCTCAATTATGGATTGTCTGTTTCCTATTGTAGGTCTTTCAGTTTTTAATTTCTATAATCTTAGCTTTACTAGCTTTAGATATTGTGGCAGAAATTCTTCTTGATGTCTTTTCTTTTTGAAAAGTCTGATTGTTCTCTTTAATACAGTTTGTTTCCGAAAGAATGCTTCATCATCAGTGTCTTTTGGGAATCTGTTTCTATATTCTGCTGATTCTCATGATTTTTGTTAGAATATCTTGTCTTTTCATGTGTTTTTGTTTTGAGTCCTAGAGATGTAAATTGAAAAATTTTAGAATTTAAAGACTAGAGTAATGATTCTGTCCTTCAGGGAGGATTTGTGTTTCTTTCTGGGCTAGTGGAATTGGCAATCTGGATCATACTAATGGAATTGGGCATTTTGGTGATTTGAAGCTGGGCCTCAATCCTTGTGAAATCCAGACTATTTCCACTTCATTTACTTCCCACATATGGCACTGGAGAGGGCCACCCCACAGTGTGGGAAATTCATGAGGCCTTCCTCTTTTGGAGATCCTTGAGGTTCAGTTTTTGATCCCTGAGACCTGGGTGCTATTAAAAGCACTCTGTTCAGAACTTACCATTACCCGAAGGGGAGGGATTGTTATATAGTTTGGAATTGACATGTACACATGGCTATATTTAAAATAAATAACCAACAAGAATCTTTTGTTTAACAAAAATGGAGAAAGGACAAGAGAATGATACAGATGAGATGAGATCGGCCACATGTTGATAATTCTTGAAGCTAATTGATGGATTCATGGGAATTTATTATACTACTTTGTGAGTGTTTGAAATTTTCCATAATAGAAAAAGTTTTTTAAGAAGTGCTCTGTTCAGTTCTTAGTGGCTTCTTCTGGGGGTGGAAGACACCTCCAAAGGAAATGTGGCCCCCAGCGCAAGGCTTCCTTCATCTCCTGGACCTTGACTCCATATAATTGAACAGAAGCAGATATTTATCCTGCATTGGGTCCAGCTTTTCTAATTACTCTCGTCAGGAAGTCTGTTTCCATTGACTTACTTTCTCATACTAGAAGTGGAACTTTTGTATTTTCCAAAAGTTCATCTGGTGAGTTAGTGGCAGTTAAGATTGAGAACTTCTGCTCCTGCTCATCGTCTTCTTTGGTCCCCTTGTTGTCCATGCCACTCCACCACTCAGGCCTTTATGCTGTTTCTTTGTATGTTCCTGCTGGAAGACGTTTGTAGTGGAGTTTTCTCTTCCTGGGCCTCTTTCCCCAAATAGCTGAATTTTCTTTGCTTCAAGTCTTTGTCAGTTAATTACCTTATCTATAAGTGATACCTTTCTGATGGGCACCACATGTTAAAAAATAGCAGCGCCTGCTCTCCCGTAAGTCTCTTACTTTTCTCCATTGTGCCCGGGACCAGATGATGTGCTGGGCTTAGTCTCCAGCACCAGGTGTGCACATGCTCTCTAAAAACAGGGAAGTTGTTTTGTTCTCAGCATCTAAAATTGCCCTGAACATAGAAATATGCTCTGTTAATATTTGTTGCTAGATAAATACCTGAATGAAATTTTAATGAGAATGATGAAGTACAGACTTTATAGGATGCTTGTGAGAATTAAATTAATTAATTCATATATGGTATTAAGAACAGTGCCAGGCATATGGTAAGCCCTTACTTGTTTTTTTTAAATAATTCAATTAAATATTTATTTATTTTTAATATAAATTTATTTATTTTAATTAGAGGCTAATTACTTTATAATATTGTATTGGTTTTGCCATACATCAACATGAAGCTGCCACGGGTGTACATGTGTTCCCCAACCTGAACCCCCCCCACCTGTTGTTTTTAAAAATTGTTGCCTCTCAAATGACCACTTGTTTCTAGGTCATTTGTATGTATTGAGAACAGCTTGTTTTTTGGTAAGGCATGCTCTCCACCCCCGTTACTATTATGATTAGCTCCAGATTTTACAGCCCTTGTCCAGTAGCAGGGATGGTAGAAGGAAGCTTAATCCATGCAAACTGTTCATGTAGCTGGAGATTTTAGAGAACAGATCTGTACGTTTAAGCCAGCTAGTGAATTCCAGGGAATCAGAGAGCAGCTTTTAATGCAACTTAATGAGTGGGAGAGTGATTGAATAGACGTTGTTCCTTCTTAACTTTGTCTCTTGAAGACTGCATTCTGGGAGACTGGCATATATACAGTTTGATGTAATGCAGATGAAATACAATACTAAGCAGATATAAGTAGATATTACCTTCTGTTGAAGAGAGAACATCAAGATTGACCTGAGTAGTAGGTATTGACTCAAGCAAATGCTGAAGTCAGTGTCTACCTGAAGGGATTATAAATCTTTATGATCAGAGAATCTGTAGTTATTTCCAAGAAGTATCTGGAAACATTACGGCATGAATTTTTTTTTTTTTTTTGGCATGAATCATTTGAGCATAACTTTTCCTTAGGAAACCCAACAACCAATTTTTAAGATGAAAACAGAGAGGTCTTTTAAGGTACTTGGACAGGTTGATAAGCTTTTCTCTGATTGTTTTTGTTTTGGACAATAAATCTCCTGCTTTATGTCTGCCACTGTTATTAACTAGTTGCTTTATCTAAGAAATTGATAATATTAGTTTTTAGTTTTTGTTCCATACACATTATGTTGTTTCTAAGTCTTATGTTAGTTTATAAGATACAAGATAAGCAGAAAATATCTTTGACCTTCCTAGAGCACTAAAGAAACACAATGTGTCTATATATCAAATAGGCAATGACACAAGACTCCATATGACACTTTATATTTCTGCTATCATAGAAACTCTTATAAAAAATTGAGATGAGAGAGAAGCTGAAGAACACTTAATGAGATGAACTGTAAATAAAATCTTGAATAGGAATTTGAATGGGCAGGCAGAATTATTTTGTAGTATGAGAAATAACCAGATTTCCAAAAGCATGAGATTTTAATATGTTGACTTAAAAAATTTATATAATAAATGTTAACTTAGAGAAATATTTGAGAAGACATAAGTGAAAATACATCTTACTACCAGAGATAACTACTTTTAACATTTTGATATATACTGCGTATGCATGTACAGTTGTGAATATATGCATAGATATTTGTATGAATATATTTGAATAAATGGAAAAATAAATATAAGAAGGGTTAATGTTGTTTCATGAAGATTAAGTTAATAGTTTTTGCTATTACAAGATTATAAAATTACTGCAGATAGTGGCTGCAGCCATGAAATTAAAAGACGCTTGCTCCTTGGAAGAAAAGGTATGACCAATCTGGACAGCATATTAAAAAGCAGAGACATTACTTTGCCAACAAAGATCTGTCTAGTCAAAGCTATGCTTTTCCCAGTAGTCATGTATAGATGTGAGACTTGGACCATAAACAAAGCTGAGCGTTGAAGAATTGATGCTTTTGAACCGTGGTGTTGGAGAACACTCTTGAGAGTCCCTTGGACTGCAAGGAGATCCAACCAGTCCATCCTAAAAGAAATCAGTCCTGAATATTCATTGGAGGAACTGATGCTAAAGCTGTAGCTCCAATACTTTGGCCACCGGATGCGAGCAACAAACTCATTGGAAAAGACCCTGATGCTGGGAGGAATTGAGGTGGGAGGAGAAGGGAACGACAGAAGATGAGATGGTTGGATGGCATCACCCACTCAATGGGCAGGAGTTTGAGCAAGCTGCAGTCCGTGGGGTTGCAAAGAGTCGGACATGACTGAACTGGACTGAACTGTACTGAACACATATATGTTTTAAAATTTAAAAAAATTTTTATATTTTGGCCACACCATGTGACATGTAGGATCTTTGTTCCTCAATCGGGTCGAACCCATGTCCCCTACATTGGAAGCGCAGTCTTAACCAGTAGACCACTAGGGAAGTCCCTACAATTTTAATTGATCAGTGAAAGGGTCTTATGGTCCTTGTGTGATTCCTAAGATTTTTGCTTCCTGAACATATTAAATACTTTTGGTAGCGTAAGTGGACGGAGAAGGCAATGGCACCCCACTCCTGTACTCTTACCTGGAAAATCCGATAGGTGGAGGAGCCTGGTGGGTTGCAGTCCATGGGGTCGCGAAGAGTCGGAAACGACTGAGCGTCTTCACTTTCACTTTTCACTTTCATGCATTGGAGAAGAACATGGCAGCCCACTCCAGTGTTCTTGCCTGGAGAATCCCAGGGATGGGGGAGCCTGGTGGGCTGCCGTCTATGGGGTTGCACAGAGTTGGATATGAGTGAAGCAACTTAGCAGCAGAGTAAGTGGAATCATTGTTTTAACTGATAATCTCTTGTACCTTTTTTTAGGTGCTGGATCTTCAGCTCTGAAGAGACCATTTGAAGATGGATTAGGGGATGATAAAGATCCCAATAAGAAGATGAAACGAAACTTAAGGAAAAGTGTGTAAAATCTTTATTCTTATAGATGTGAACTAGAAAGGATTTATGTCCCAGGAAAATAAAAATTAAAAAGTGAAGAATTTGATTGATTTGAATTCGAGTTTGACGAAAATGAATAGCTTCTCTTTTCAAGCACCATTTGCTTAAGATGTATTAATATTGGCAAACTAAAATTAATTAATAGCTATGGTAATGCATGGGCTTCCCTGATGGGTAAAGAATCCGCCTGCTATTGCAGGAGACACTAGTTTGATCCCTGGGTGAGGAGATCCCCTGAAGAAGGGAATGGCAACCCACTCCAGTATTCTTGCCTGGGAAATCCCGTGGACAGGGTAGCCTCGTGGGCTACAATCCTTGGGGTCACGAAGAGTTGGAATTGACTTATCAACTAAACAACAACAAACATGTTAATGCATGTTACTTTTACAATGATGTTGGCTTAAGTGTTTAAGCAGTAATTTTAGAATTACTTGTGAAGTGAATTTATATGTGCATTTTGAAATTCTTGCTTTTTTAAAACCTGAGTTTATAGTGGTTACTAGGAACCTACAGAAACATAGATGAAAGCAAGTGGTTTGATTTCTAATCTCATTCTTCTTTCTCTTGCAGTTCTAGATAGTAAAGCAATAGACCTTATGAATGCACTAATGAGGCTGAATCAGATCAGGCCTGGGCTTCAGTATAAGCTCTTATCTCAGTCTGGCCCTGTCCATGCCCCAGTCTTCACAATGTCTGTAGATGTGGATGGTACAACATATGAAGCCTCAGGACCATCCAAGAAAACAGCAAAGCTTCACGTAGCAGTGAAGGTACAGTGTTAATTTTACTTAACAGTGCTTTTTTATGTTGTAAATAATGTGCTTGTTTATCTATGGTAAATTAACAGAATTTTCAGGAGTTTAATAACAATAGCATATAGACTTCTGTTACCTCTGAATCACAAAAGTGTTCTTTCTTGATTATAAAATAATATGTATTGATGATACAAAATTTGCAAAACACAGAAAAAAGTAAAGAAGATCTATGTCAGTTGCTTATCTCTGAGGCAGTTCATTAATATTTTATGTAGTATATACGACAGTATTTTTGTTTCTTTCTTTTATGTTGAGCTCACAGTGTATATGTAATTTAATCCTTTTTTATTTCACATATCATCAGTATTTTTCCATTTACTAAAATCTTTATAAATGTATTTTAATGGCTGTGTTATCATATTGATTATAATAGATATACTGTTACTTGTTTAAACATTCCTGTCATTGGATATTTTGCTATTTGCAGATTTTTTTCTATCATAAATAAATTTTTTTTTTGGGGGGGCATCTGGTGCTTTTTCTGTATTTTGAAATTTCCATAAAGAATAAAATCCAGGATTGAACCAGTCAGTTATGCATATAAGTTTGTAGAAAATTGCTAAATACTAGACTCTATCCATGAGTACATCTGGCCTCTTGCAGAGAAATATGAAACTGTCAAAGATCATGTAGATGGAAGATAACTTATAACTTTAGAAAAGTTCTCTTATGTAACAGTATGACATAAGATATAGNTCAGTGGTGAAGAATCTGCCTGCCAAGGCAGGAGACACTGGTGTGATCCCTGATCTGGGAAGATGCTGTAACCTTGCTAAACCCCTGTGCCACAACTGCTCTAGGGCCGGAAAGCCACAACTACTGAAACCCTCGAGCCCTAGCGCCCACGTTCTACAAGAGAAAGCCCTCAATGAGAGGGCTACACACCATAGCTAGAGAGTAGCTCCCACTCACTGCAGCTAGAGAAAAGCCCACACAGCAACAAAGACCCATCAGAGCCAAAGATAAATAAGAAAGCACATTTGAGTGATCTGTTAATTTACTAACCATGTATTCAGTTCAGTAGCTCAGTCCTGTCCGACTCTTTGCTACCCCATTTCCCTTTCCATCATCAACTCCCAGAGCTTGTTCAAACTTATGTCCATCGTGTTGGTGATGCCATCCAATCATCTCATCTTCTGTGGTCCCCTTCTTCTCCCGCCTTCAATCTTTCCCAGCATCAGGGTCTTTTCTAATGAGTAGGTTCTTTGCATCAGGTGGCCAGAGTATTGGAGTTGCAGCTTCAGCATCAGTCCTTCCAGTGAATATTCAGGACTGATTTCGTTTAGGATGGACTGGTTGGATCTCCTTGTAGTCCAAGGGACTCTCAAGAGTCTTCTCCAATACCACAGTTCAAAAGCATCAATTCTCTGGCGCTCAGCTTTCTTTATAGTCCAACTCTCACATCCATAAATGACTACTGGAAAAACCATAGCTTTGACTAGACGGACCTTTGCTGGTAAAGTAATGCCTCTGCTTTTTAATATACTGTCTAGGTTGATCACAGCTTTTCTTCAAGGAGCAAGCGTATTTTAGTTTCATGGCTGCATTCATCATCTGCATTGATTTTGGAGCCCCAAAATATAGTCTCTTACTGTTTCCATTGTTTCCCCATCTGTTTACTGTGACATGATGGGACTTGGTGCCATGATCTTAGTTTTCTGAATGTTGAGTTTTAAGCCAACCTTTTCACTCTCCTCTTTCAATTTCATCAAGAGACTCTTTATTCTTTGCTTTCTGCCTTAAGCGTGGTGTCATCTGCGTATCTGAGGTTATTGATATTTCTCTTGGCAGTCTTGATTCCAGCTTGTGCTTCATTCAGCCTACCATTTCGCATGATGTACTCTGCATAGAAGTTAAATAAACGGGGTGACAATATACAGCCTTGATGTACTCCTTTCCCTATTTGGAACCAGTCTGCTGTTCCATGTCCATTTCTAACTGTTGCTTCTTGACCTGTAAAATATTTCTCAGGAGGCAGACAAGGTGGTCTGATATTTCCATCTCTTGAAGAATTTCCCACAATTTATTGTGATCCACACAGTCAAAGCCTTTGACGTAATCAATAAAGCAGATGTTTTTCTGAATCTCTTATTTTTCTATGATCCAGCGGATGTTGGCAATTTAATCTCTGGTTCCTCTGCCTTTTTGAAATCCAGCTTGAACATCTAGAAGTTCATGGTTCACGTACTGTTGAAGTGTGGCTTTGGGAATTTTGCACATTACTTTGTTATCATGTGAGATGAGTGCAATTGTGTGGTAGTTTGAACATTCTTTGACATTGCCTTTCTTTGGGATTGGAATGAAAACTGATCTTTTCCAGTCCTGTGGCTGGCCAACTGCTGAGTTTTCCAGATTTGCTGGCATATTGAGTAGAGCACTTTCACAGCATCATCTTTTAGGTTTTAAAATAGCTCTCCTGGAATTCCATCACCACTAGTTCGTAGTGATGTTTCCTAAGGCCCACTTGACTTTGCATTCCAGGGTGTCTGGCTCCTGGTGAGTGATGACACCATTGTGGTTATCTGGATCATCAAGATCTTTTTTGTATAGTTCTTCTGTGTATTCTTGCCACTTCTTCTTAATACCTTCTGCTTCTGTTAGGTCATACAATTTCTCTCCTTTATTGTTCTCATCTTTGCATGATTGTTCCATTGGTATCTCTAATTTTCTTGAAGAGATCGCTAGTCTTTCCCAACCTGTTGTTTTCATCTATTTCTTTGCACTGATCACTGAGGATGGCTTGCTGTTCTCTGGAACTTGCATTCACATGGGTATATCTTTCCTTTTTTCCCTTGCCTTTAGCAAAGGATTAGGATTTCTTATTAGATGTCAGACATATATTGCTAAATTGCCTTCTGTAAAAGTTATATCACATTATAGATTCTGTTATAAGTGAATTTTGGAGTGTGTTTTATATGTAACGTGTTTGTAAAAGTAGGTCCCACTAGATAAAAATCCTTGCATTCTTTACTCAGTAACTTGGTAGACCTCTGTACCTGTTAAGAACAGCACTGAAATCAAAATGAGACAAGAAGAAACCAGTTTTGCGCAAGGAGCTTTTGCTCAAGGAGCCTGGCTGCCTAGCAGCACATACCCTAAGGTAATGAAGATCAATGGCCAGTCTTCCCTTTTATCCTCTTTCTCCTGACAGTCCCTCACGAAGAACATCTTTACGGACATAATCAGCCATATTCCATGAAAAGAATCTTAGTCATTGTAGACATAAGATCAGGTGAAGGGGACAAGGAATAAAGCCCCTCTGCAGAAGTTCTGGAGCCAATAGTTCTCTACCATCATAAGCTGTGCATATGGCTTGCTCCTGAGTGGAGAGCCGTGGATAGGGTGTTTCATGTTTTCACCCTTGTTCCCTCATCTTTGTGGGTATCAATTGTCTCAGCCTTAACCCCCTGCCAGAAGAGAACAGGCATGATTACCCTGGATTTTCTGTTCACCTTTCTTCTGGGGATTATCTTGTGATTTTCAGCTCAATTGATTTGTTTATTAGGTTTGATTTGTTAGTCAGACGTTTGAAACTCACTTTTCTTTGTATACCAGTTTTTTTGACCTTAATACTGATTCCAAAATGGCAACCCACTCCAGCACTCTTGCCTGGAGAATCCCATGGAGGGAGGAGCCTGGTAGGCTACAGTCCACGGGGTTGCAAAGAGTCGGACACAACTGAGCGACTTTACTTACTTACTTACTGATTCCAAACAAATTGGTTCTAGAGTTTTAAGAACTCCACACTTTTTTTTTTTTTTACTTTTGTGGCTTATGCTAGTTAATAATTTCAGAATATGTGTTCATAGAAATATGACTTAATTTGAAAATGTTTTTGTTGTGCTGTGTTGTCAGTACATTTGTAATATCCTTTGAGATTATCCATCTGTATATATGAAATATTTATAAATGTAGTATGTTGCTACAAAAACGAATGTGATATGTGAAAAAAAGGCAGAGAGAAGTGGTGTTGAATAATTTACATTATTCTTTTTTAACTGTCCATATTAAATTTGGAGAAACTGCATGTCTTTCGTTTTTATTGAAGTAAATCAAATTTCTTTGGGACTCATGGCTTTTGACTTGTAGCCTGTGTTAACCTGGTATTAATTCCAGACTGATAACTGCTGTTTCAGAGATGGAATGTCTCAGAGAGAGTGTATTTGCAGGACTTGGGCAGTAGAGAAAGTGTTTTCTTTACAAACAGTGATGAGGGTATAACCAAGTGATGTTAGTGTACTTAGTGTGAAGTACTATTTGAGTCCTTTTAGAATTACGATGTTAAAATATTCTTGGCCTTACTCCCATTGAATACAGAGAATTTATTTACAATTTGAAATGTTCAACAGAATGCCAAGTTCTCCGTATGAACTGGGTGAATTAATTTCAGGTTCTCTTGGTTTAGAATTCTACTTCTGCCCATTTTTTGTTTAGCATAATTTCATGTATCTTAGCAAAATCCTTTGTACAGGATGCCATCATTTATAAAGACTAGACTGTTTGACTTCTTTCTCATTTGTGTGGCGACCATTACAGGTTTTTGAGAAAGCTATTAGGTATAGTTCAGGTTATAAAGAAATATGCCATTGCTTTTACACTCAAGCAACTTAAAACATACTCAAAAGCTGAGACAAATACAGGGATCTTTGGGAACCTAACTTTGGTACAGACCTTTAAGTCAGTGACTGACAATTCAATGTTAGCCTGTTTGAAAGAGGCTTATAAAAGTGCTTGTGAACATATTCTTTTGCAAACATCTAAAACAGTTTAACCTGGAAGGAGGTTTTAAAAGGCTTGCAAACACACACATGCACACACATACACTGTTTGGAAAACTATTTTAAAAAAGATAAGAAGTGCCAAACATGAATGGAAATACAGAAGAGTAAACATGGGATGGAGCCATAGAGTAGTCACTCCTTGATAGGCAGGATGGAGACAGACACTGAGACTTGCTCCTAGTTCACTTAGCAGAAGAGGATAAACCCAGGGACTGAATCTTTTGTTTCAAGTCTTGATTATGCTTTAAGTTGAAAGCCAAAGGAACGGACAGTACGAAGCTACAGCTATAATTTCGTAACTAACAGGCAAACTGGCTCCAAGGTAAAGAAAATGTCTTGATTTCCTTTCTGTGGTAATGTCCTCTATTGGATTGAGTCATAAAACTAGGTCAATTAATCAGCCTTCCTGTTTTGCAAATTGGAAAATTGAGGATCAGAGGAGACAAGGGTTAGAGCATCAGGTCTTTTCCTTTCTAGCCCAGTGTACTTTTCATAGTGTGCCACTCTATTTTTAATAACTGCCACCTCATTGGCTGAATTTGGCTCTCTGTTTCTCTCATTTCCAAATTGTTTATGTACTTTATTAATTTTTGGTTGTGCAGCATCTTCGTTGCTTTGCGTGGCCTTTCTCTGGTTGTGGTGAGTGAGGGCTACTCTTCATTTCAGTGAGCAAGCTTCTCACTGGGGTGGCCTCACTTGTGGAGCATGGGAGCGAGGTGTGTGCGCTTCATTAGCTGCGGTGCATGGGCTCAGTAGTTGTGATGCCAGGCCTAGTTGCTCCTTGGCATATGGAGTCTTCCTGGACTGTGAGTGGAACTCATGTCCCCCACACTGGCAGGCAGATACTTATTCATGGTGCCATCAGAGAAGTCCTCATTGCCAAATTCAGTGAACTTGGAGTAGCCTCAGGTTTGCATTTCTGTTATCTGTTATTTCATCCTAATTACTCTGAGGAAGTTTCCTCCATTTTTTTGTGGTGATACCGTGGTAAGTAAAGCTTGTTTAACCAAGGATTTGTAGATGAGCAACATCTTGCTTTTCCTGCAAGGTGTTTCATGGATTCAAATGCTTTGGGTTTGAAACTATTGTTCTCAGTATTTCGTCTATTCTCTGAGGTGTCTGGTATGTGAATAAAACTGAATCTTAATGTAATTTTTACAGGTACTGCAGGCAATGGGATACCCAACGGGCTTCGATGCAGATATTGAATGTATGAGTTCCGATGAAAAGTCAGATAACGAAGGCAAAAATGAAACAGTGTCTTCAAACTCAAGCAATAATACTGGAAATTCTACAACTGAAACCTCCAGTACCTTAGAGGTACATTTTTTTCTTAGAAAAAAAAGTAATGTATGTTTAATGTCAAAAATTTGAGAGGTCTGGAGAAGTACCTATGAGATAATCAAAAGCATATTCAGGTGTATGTACTTAAGAGGCAGCCATTATTAATATTTTTCTTTATTTCTATCCAGCCTTTTTTCTTTGGTTATTTTTTTATGAAGGTAATGATACTTTCATACAGTTTTACATCTTGTTTTTTTCACTTAACTCTAAAAATATTTGTAAGCATAACTGTGTACTGTACGGATATATCCTAATTTAACTAGTGTTTGTCTTTTGCTGGCCATGGGAATCACGTCCAGCATCTCACAATTACAGTATATCAAGAATGTCGACAATAACTGAAGTGTGAAAAGCAAAAAGATCTAGGGAATTCCCTAGTCCAGTGGATAGTACCCCATGCTTCCACTACAGGGACCTAGGTTCAGGCTCTGGTAGGGGGACTAAGATCCTGCAAGCTGCTTGGCTATCCATGAATGAATGTATTTATGTATGTATGTAAACTTTACAAAAAAAAAAGCTAATGAGGGAAATTTAGGATTATTTGAAATTTGTCCTAAGCTGTGGGGGTCAGGTCATCATAGAGTTGGGCTAGCCCTGAAGAGGGCATAGCCTGTTCCTCAGACTCTTGGGTAGTCCTGACCTAGGCCACGTTGTCACAGATAATAGAATTTTACAAAAATCCAAGTAGAAATGATACATGGCTTAATTGGAAATTCAAGGGGCCCTTGCTTGTAGCATTTTACATAAGGAAAATTAACTTAGCAAGAGCTTATATGACATTAAAAAAAAATTTGTCTTTTGTAAGAAAGAATATTTATCAAGGACTTAGTACTAAACTCCTTTTGGTGGTGGTTTAGTCACTAAGTCGTGTCCAACTCTTGAGACCCCATGGCCAGACTTCTCTGTTCATGGAATTCTCCAGGCAAGAATACTGGAGTGGGTTGCCATTTCCTTTTCCAGAGGGTTGTCCCGACCTAGGAATCAAACCCAGGTCTCCTACCTGCTTTTCAGGCAGATTCTTTACCCACTGACCTACTAAACTCATTTTAGTATCTGCATATTACTAAGTGCTACAGAAATTGGGTCCAGAGGATAGAAGGGCAAAATATATTCATTATATGATATAATGTGATAAGCGCCATGATGGCAAAATGAAACATACACACATGTAAATCAGAGTAATATATGAGCTTGATTTGAGATAATGAAGAGGATTTTGCTCTGTGGGGAAGAGATGGAAAGAAGACATACTGGGATAAGGAAAGTGAAAATGTTAGTCACTCAGTGATGTCCAACTCTTTGTGACCCCCATGGACTGTAGCCTGCCAAGCTCCTCTGCCCTTGGAATTCTCTAGGTAAGATTACTAGAGTGGGTAGCCATTCCCTGCTACAGGAGATCTTCCCGACCCAGGGCTTGAACCCAGGTCTCCCAGTCTCCTGCACGGCAGGCAGATTCTTTACCATCTGGGCCACCAGATATCTGGAATTGTGAAAGTAGATGTCTGAGAAGTACCAGGTAGGCCTGTATGGAGGGAACGGATTAAGGCTGAGGCCTGTGAAAGCCATTCCTGATTCCACTTGTGATGTGGTGGATCGAAGCCATGGCACCTGCCTTTGGAGAGGACCAGTCATTCACAAGTGGTTGTCACAGGTAGGCAAAGGTAGTTTGCTGGTAGTGTTATAAATACTCGTGTCTGACTCTTTGTGACCCATGGACTGTAGCCCATCAGGCTTCTCTATTGGGATTCTCCAGCAAGAATACTGGAATGGATTGCCATGCCCTCTTCCAGGAGATCTTCCTGACCCAGGGATTAAACCCAAGTGTCTTATGCCTCCTGCTTTGTAGGTGGGTTCTTTACCACAGCTGCCCTGGCGGCTCAGAGGTTAAAGCGTTTTCCTGCAATGAAGGAGACCTGGGTTCGATCCCTGGGTTGGGAAGATCCCCTGGAGAAGGAAATGGCAACCTACTCTAGTATTCTTGCCTGGAGAATCCCATGGACGGAGGAGCCTGGTGGGCTACAGTCCACAGGGTCGCAAAGAGTTGGACACGACTGAGAGACTTGACTTGACTGACTTTCTTTACCACAGCACACCTGCGAAGCTCACTAAGAGAAAAAGAGCTAATTAACTATAAGGTTCAGACTGTTAAGTTCAAAGGAACTTAAGAGAGCAGAGCACTGTGGGCTGAACTAGCAGCGTTTAAGAGAGTATATTGGAGAAGGCACTGGCGACCCACTCCAGTACCCTTGCCTGGAAAATCCCATGGATGGACGAGCCTGGTGGGCTGCAGTCCATGGGGTCGCAAAGAGTCGGACATGACTGAGTGACTTCACTTTCACTTTTCACTTTCATGCATTGGAGAAGGCAGTGGCAACCCATGCCAGTGTTCTTGCCTGGAGAATCCCAGGGACGGGGGAGCCTGGCGGGCTGCCGTCTGTGGGGTTGCACAGAGTTGGACACGCCTGAAGTGACTTAGCAGCAGCAGCAGCGGGAGGAGAGTATGTGGAAGTTCTGGTAGTGAATCCATCTCTGCTTTGCTTCTGTAAAATGTAGTAATGGAGAGGGGAGAAAACTTTATTTTTGTCTTGACTCATTTTTATAGAAGTGATTTCAGGGGACTTCCCTGTTGGTCCAGTGGCTAAAACTCCACGTTCCCAGTGCAGGGGGCTTGGGTTCAACCCCTGGTCAGGGAACTAGATCTTGCATGCCGCATGTAAGATCCAGTACAACCAAATGCAAAATAAGTAGTTTTAAAAAGTGATTTCGGGTTTGAAAACAGAGAGTGATTACCACATAGAATAGTTTCAGAAATTACTCATTACCTTTAAGAGACGGAGACCAGAAATTTGCCTTGAAACTTAAAAAAATGTAGATTGTTAAAAAATTATTCAAGAAATGATGTTTTTAACAAAATGATCCAGGAATGTTTATTAATATTATCTTTTAAAATTGTCCAGTGTTCCACTTTGATAATATCAACTACTTATTAAATCAGCATAGAGTATTTTAAGAGAATCTTGCTGTCCATTAGGTTTATATACATTAAAATCCTATTATATATACTTGTTGTACACCATTTCTTGAGCAGTTACTTTGGCAGAATTATAGACATGATCTCTAACCTCAAAAAGTGTTCAATCATTGGGTCTTTCTAAAATTGTAGTTATGTGGTATTTTGTGATTTATTTTCAGTCCTAACCTTTGCACTCTTACATGAATTGCTTCTCTTCCTCACTGCTAGTTTATCTTTGTGTCAGTTCTTTCCACCATCTCTATAATTGTTCTCTAATTTAATCATGATTTTTCTCTCTGAGACCCCAGAGACTGCAGTATGCCAGGGTTCCCTGTCCTTCACCATCTCCCAGAGCTTGCTCAGACTCATATCCGTCGAGTAGGTGATGCCGTCCAACCATCTCATCTTCTGTCGTCCCCTTCTCCTCCTGTCTTCCATCTTTCCCAGCATCAGGGTCTTTTCCAGTGAGTTGGCTCTTCGCATCAAATGGCCAAAGTATTGGTTTTCAGCCTCAGTCTCAGTCCTTCCAATGAATATTCAGGATTGATTTCCTTTAGGCTTGATAGGTTTGCTGTCCAGTGGACTCTCAAAGAGTCCTCTCCAACACCATAGTTTGAAAGCATCAATTCTTCGATTCTCAGCCTTCTTTATGGTCCAGCTCTCACATCCATACGTGACTACTGGAAAAATCATAAACTATACTATATGTGACTTGTGGGCAAAGTGATGTCTCTGCTTTTTAATACACTGTCTAGATTTGTCATTATTGTCCCTGATATTAAAGATGGGCAAATATAAAATCAGAAAAAGACATCTCATTGATACACCAAGAGGATTAGTTTAAGATAACGGGATTTACTAGTAAATACAGATTTACTTATCATCTGTTCTGTACTTGGTACTGTGGTTGATAGTACAGGGCATATGAAAATGAACCAACTCATAGCTTTGACTATAGGGACCTTTGTCAGCAAAGTAAAGGCTCTGCTTTTCAGATTTAAATCCTCCAGTGGCTCCCTGGTGTCCATAAAAAGGTCGAAGCTCATTTGCATGACATTTGAAGTCCTTTATGGCTTGGCTACGTCAAGGGTGTTTCTAATCTGGTTCTGCTTTTGTCTCCTCACTCCCTTCATATCGCCAGATAGAATTTATTTACATTTCCGAAACATTCTTTCCTTCTCTTGGGCTTTTGCATGGCTGTTTCTTCTATCCAGAATGCCCTTCTATGTTTCCTCCTTATCATGGTCTGGTACTACCTTTAAGATCAGTTTTGTATGTCACTTCTAGAAAAGCTATCCTGTTTGCCCTAGAAAATGATTACTTGTACTATGTTTCCATAACATGCACTTGCTCTATTGTTAAGTCACTTCAATCGTGTCCGACTCTGTGCAACCCCATAGACTGCAGCCCACCAGGCTCCCCCATCCTTGGAATTCTCCAGGCAAGAACACTGGAGTAAGTTGCCATTTCCTTCTCCAGTGCATGAAAGTGAAAAGTGAAAGTGAAGTCGCTCAGTCATGTCTGACTCTTAGTGACCCCATGGACTGCAGCCCACTAGGCTCCTCCGTCCCTGGGATTTTCCAGCAAGAGTACTGGAGTGGGGTGCCATTGAGTGTTCATTATTTCATAGTGATTAGATCAGTCCCTCCCACTGTACTCTAGATCCTTGTGGGCAGGGAATGACTGCTTTTATTTTTAAATTTCTGAATTCATAGTCTGTAGCCTGCTGTTTTTACTGTTGGTTCCCTCAAATCTCTTTAGAGACTGAGAGGTGTATAGGCACATTTTCTTTCCATCTCCCAAATTGAGAGCTGTTTAAGCCTAATCCTAAAGGTAAAAAACATTGAATGTGAATCTTTAGTCTTCTACCTACATTGTCAGTCATTTATAGTTTTGTTCTTAGATCTTGAACACATTAGATCAGACCCTGGAGTTTCAGGTAATGGCCAGGCTCCACTGCTCTAGCATCTTGCTTTGTGAAGACTTCCTTGCTTCCATGACAAGCTGGCGAGATGACTTCCTGCAGTGCTCACTGTATGTAGGATTTCTGTCCCTTTAGAGATGTTTTGTCATTCATACGTAGAAGTAATCATGTATCCTAGCTCCTAAATACTTTAAAGTATAATTTTTGAGCCTCTTTTTCAGTAGAGATATAGTATACTTGTATTAATAAGAAATCTAATACTTTAAAATCTTCCTTGATTGAACCTCCTTTTAGGTAAGAACTCAGGGCCCTATCCTCACAGCAAGTGGCAAAAATCCTGTCATGGAGCTCAATGAAAAAAGAAGAGGTCTCAAGTATGAACTCATCTCGGAGACTGGTGGAAGCCATGACAAACGCTTTGTGATGGAGGTATGTACCTAGATACAAGCCAACCTTATTTTCCCTCTCAAAGACATAGGTTGTTCTGAGCTTACTTTAAAAAAAGAGTTAGACTCAGTACGGCACTATTTGTCTTATGGTGGTTTTGTTTTCTGTGTTATGATACATTAAAATTAAAATTACACAGAGGAATTGCATGGGATAACGGCAGAGTGTTGTTCTTGTTTTTAGGTAGAAGTGGATGGACAAAAATTCAGAGGTGCAGGTCCAAATAAGAAAGTGGCAAAGGCAAGTGCAGCTTTAGCTGCCCTGGAGAAACTGTTTTCTGGACCCAATGCAGCAAATAATAAGAAAAAGAAGATTATCCCTCAGGTATGAGTTAAGCCTTAAACCTTAGAAAGATACCACCAGAGTGAAATCTCCTTTCATATCTTTGTGCCACTTGACATTTTTCTGAAGTTATTTATTTTTCTTACTTGGACTTGGCAACTTTTTCTGTTGGGTTGATCTTGCACAATAGAAATATGATTACTGGTCCCCTGTTTTGTGGTCTTTCAGGCAAATCCTATGTTAAAAAGTGACGGTTGGCTTTAAATATTCGGGGCTTCAAGTCCTCTTGAAGCAGTGTTGAAGGGCTGGGACTCTAATGAGATCCTGCGTTTGTTTAGAGAAGCTGTCTAGAGTGTTGGGCTTATTCTCATCCCAGCCTGCAGTTGTTCTTCTATTTCCTTTCCAGTTTTGTCCGTTCACATTGTTTAGTTTGGGGTTTCTTTGAGGGCAGCACAGTAGAAATTGACCCTGTGTTGCTTTTGTTCGTTACTGACACTGCAAATGTCAGAGCTGCAGAAGGCCCAGGATTGTAGCAAGGATCGCAGTAAGAAAAGATGGCTTCCTAATTGCCCGCTTTTGAATAACAGATTCTCCCATGCATTCATTTACATATTCAAAAATATTTTCTAGACATACACCATGTGCATAATTGTGAGGGGAAAAGAGACATGTAACTAACTATAAGACACATTCTCTCTCTGATGGAGAATACTGGTAAAATAATATCTGAATATATTACGTGATAGGGAAAAGTCGAGTAAAAATCTTTAGACCAGTAGAAGGAAGCATAGATTATTTAAGATTATGTGTTAAGTATGCATATGCAAAGTCCATTGTTAACAGGGTAGAATAGATCACAATAGAACACTTTGGACGCATTGACACTGCTTGTAGTAACACAGCTGACAGTAAAGGTTCCCTTTGAAACCTGATTCTTCTCCTTCCAAAGACTGGGCATGCTCCTATTGTATGTGATATCCATCTTAGAAATATGTTTCGTGTTCATTTACATTTTTTGTATTTATTATAATAAACACTGCTTATATTCTAGAATTCAAAATATAAACAAAACTGTTCCTGAGATGAAATACAAATAAAGCATTTAAGTTGTATTAGTACGTGTGTAGAGAAAGGATAAATGGATTTTCTTTTTCTAAAATCTTTTATAAGATGTTCTAAATTAGTAGAAAGATAATTGTGACCTTGTTTGTTTTGGTGTGTTTTTCTTGTGCATACATCTTGTATATGGTCAGTTAATTTTAGTGTTTATAAAGCCTGTGTGCAGATAACTTATTAGGCAGTTAGGTTTGGTTCTAGGAGACAGGAGTTTGATTTGTGTGGAGTCACTGTGCTGCCGCCAGATTGCTAATTCCTGACTGCATTTGACTAAGCTGTGTTTAAAAAAGTCTGCATGAAGTTCACTCATTTTTAGAAATTTTCCATACTAGAAGATATAAAACTCATGTGTTCAATGTGCTTGACAGCCAAGAAGCAGTCTATTTTGGATTTGTGGGTTGGATTTTTTTCTCAGCCAGAAGGGAAGATGGATGTTCTCTGTTCATGATACATTTGACCTTGAAGCTGTCTTCTACTCAGTCATACTAGCGATAGAGGCTATCCTAGGAGGAAAAAAGCTGGGGGTTTTTCAATGAGAGAGAAACGTGTGTATGCAATGACTGTTTAAACTGTGTGTAGTGCTGCCGACTTGCTCTGCAATGCTTTTGAGGCTCTGAACCTCCTTCCCTGAAGCTTGGTTATAGCAGGGAATGTTAATAGTTTCTTAAGTTTCCTGAGCTTGAGTTTTTGTTGCATTATTATATTAAAAAGTAAACATAATATTTAATTTAAATCTAGATGTTTTCTTTTCTTAAAATTTCAGTTTCCAAAAGCAATGTTTTTGCATTCCTGTATACTGTTACTCCTTGTCTACTTTCCAGTTTTATATCTGTTTTCTCAGTTGCTCTTTCTACTCTGCAGTAAGGAAAACAAAGTAGATGTCATAATTCCCATTTTACAATTGGGGGGAGACTGCCGTAGAGATTCTGTGACTTTACCAGAGTCCTGTGGCATTTTAGAGCGCGTGCACACACACACACACACCCACCCACACCCACTCCCTTAATCCCACCCTGCAGCTCCCACCCCCGCTGCCAGAGGAATCTGCTTCCTGAGGTCTCAGCTACTTGGAGCAGGGGCTGGCATCCACATCTTTGGTCTTCCTGTCTTAATCTTCCCCACCTCTTTCTTTTTAAACCTGGCTCAGGTTCATAGCTAATTGTAGGAGTTTTGCTGTGTTATTTTGTTTGTTGGAAGAAAATTCAGTGGATTTTGAACCTAGATATCAGGTGTCTATAACTGCTTTTAATTAGGCCTAAAATGACTGGATGTAATCTGACTGCTGAAATATGTGTGTAGAAAATGAACTGTTTCTGGATAAACTTCAAGTGAAAAGAACACTTTATCTGCATACTTTTGTGTGTGTGTTAGTCGCTCAGTCGTGTCCAACTCTGCAACCCCATGGACTACAGCCCTCCATGACCCTCTGTCCATGGGATTCTCCAGGCAAGAATACTGGAGTGGATTGCCATTTCCTTCTCCAGGGGAGCTTCCTGAGCCAGGGATCGAACCTCGGGTTCCTGCAGGCAGATTCTTTACTGTTTGAGTCCCCAGGGAAGCCCAGCATATTTCTATAAGTCAACATATTTTCTGGACCAACTCTGTAATATGTCATTTTCATTTTACAGATGATAAACTGAAGTCATCAAAGGCATAGATGAATTGTATCATGTACAGGCTTAAGTTTCTCATAGAGGTTATATACATTACAGAGTTGAAGAGATGATCTTATTTCTCTCAATAATGAAATGTGTTATTTTTAACAGGCAAAGGGTGTTGTGAATACAGCTGTGTCCACAGCAGTCCAAGCTGTTCGGGGCAGAGGAAGAGGAACTCTAACAAGGGGGGCTTTTGTTGGGGCCACAGCTGCTCCCGGCTACATAGCTCCAGGTATAGTACAACCTGAGAGATGTCTGCCTCCTTTTCTGGGCCACAGTTTCCAAGAATAGCTTCTCCTTTATTTTCCAGGGTTACACAGGGTTTCTGGAAACATAATACAGGTATAGGATGCTTGTGCACTGAAATTTGAAAGAAGAGAGTCTATAGAATGTTATTAGGTTTTCTCCTGGAATCTGCTGAATGACTAGAGGCCTTTTGGAGGGAGGTGACAGATGAAGAATATTTCACTTGGTGGAGGGGACATATTTTGACAGTGAGAAAGCTCAGAGATACTCCACACACTGGAGAGTTTGGATACTGAGCAGGGTGTGTTCATTAGGGACACAGGTGACAGGTTGGCTATCACAGGTGGTAGAGAAAAACCTTCGGATTGGTTAGAGGCTG
The DNA here is from genome assembly GCA_006410875.1 of Neotragus pygmaeus. Taxonomy (NCBI): domain Eukaryota; kingdom Metazoa; phylum Chordata; class Mammalia; order Artiodactyla; family Bovidae; genus Neotragus; species Neotragus pygmaeus. The sequence continues at coordinate 6,890 of SJYV01002319.1, read as the reverse complement.
CTCAATTGAGGTGAAGCCTGCCCGTATTAACATTTCTTTAACTCAGTGTCTGGTGAATCGTGGAGAGCTGGAGAATTACATAAAAAGGAAAGGGGGAGCTTTCTTATTCAGTGCTGAGTATACAGTGGATACTTGCATATAAATGATTTCAGTTAGTTGATTTTAGCCTTCACAGTGTTTCCTCAAGTAGAAATGATTTCTGTTTTTTTCCAGACGAGAAAAAACACTAAAGTTTAGGGAGGTAAGGCAGAGAGCTCAGTGTGAGACATCTTGTAAACAGCAGAGCAGAGATCTGAATGTAATAAGTTTCTAGTTCCAAAGTTTGTCTTTCCATTTCACAGCATGGCTTGAGGAAGATGGGGAAAGAAGCCTTTTTTCCTGTCTTCTGTTCCAATCTTTATATCATTTTAGCAGTAGCTGTACAACTGTCTCGTTGAATTTAAATTCCTGTTATCGTGCAAACATGGAACTTTGAACTTCACAAGTAAACCTCTTGCAGTTGTTGATCAGATAAATTGTCATAAAGATTGGGTCTTGTTATTATTTTTTGCGTAACTGTGTGACACTCATAAGAAGTTCACTTAGATTCTGGGTTATTCCCCACCACCACCTTCCCCCACCCCACCACNCTTCACAAGTAAACCTCTTGCAGTTGTTGATCAGATAAATTGTCATAAAGATTGGGTCTTGTTATTATTTTTTGCGTAACTGTGTGACACTCATAAGAAGTTCACTTAGATTCTGGGTTATTCCCCACCACCACCTTCCCCCACCCCACCACCCCAAGAAAGAATTAGAATAGGCTTTTTGGGAAGTTTTGTGGATAACGTGGCTTTGGAGTTAAGCTTCTAGAAGTTGAACCCACTAGAGGCATAGCTCAAAAATGTGTCATATAAAGAATGTACTCTCTCATTCAAATATTGTGTGCCTGCTCTGACACAGAGCAGACATGGCATTTTGTTCTCCTGAAGTGTTTGGCATAAAGGTGAGATATACGACTGACCAAGCTGCTGTGATGAAGGAGAAAGGCACAGGGTTGTGAGGAGATGTGACAGGGAAACCTGGTCTAGTCTGTTGGGGACTCAAAGGTTTTCCTGAAGACGTGACACTTGAACTGAGCTTTGAAGAATGAGCAGGAGTTGGAGCAGATTCAGACTGAAGAGCACTGCCTGAGAGGGAGCAGCATGTCGGCACCCTGTGTGCTAGAGGGAGGGGCCTCAACTCCCTTGAAGAACTAGGATGAGACCAGTCTGCAGGTGGAGAGCCCAGAGGGGGCTGGGCTGGGTTTGGCCTGAAGCCGGGTGTTCAGTCCCAGTCCTGGAGGTCTTGGTTTGGGTTTTGGTCGTAGAACCTAAGTGCGGTGGGAAGTCGTGAAGGGTTCTAAGGGAAGTGACGAGATCAGACTTTGTTTGTAAAAATCACTCTCTGTTGTATGAAGAATGACTTGTAGGGGCAGAAGTTGGCATGCCAAGAGGCAGTAGAACGGTTTTGTAAACTTGGAGCCCAGATAGGAGGCAGTGGAGGCACATCCTGTGGGTGTAGGAAGGTAGATGGGGGGCAAGCAGTGAGCAGATGGAACAACTTGAGAAGCAATTGACTGGTTTATTGTGGAGAATGAAACAGAGTGAGATTTCAAGGGTCCCTCCAGGATCTTCAGCTGGAGGAGGTAGGTTGGAAGTGGTGCCATTGAAAGAGACAGAAGCTGAAAGACCAGTGGCAGTGGGACCAGGGGAGGAAGGAGGGTGGTTACAGTTTGATACAGTTTGTGTGTCCAAAATTAAGACCTTTTTCTGTACAGCTCACTATTTTATGGAAATTAAATTTTTTTTTTGCCTTAATGTCTTGTTAAAGGAAGCAGCTTTCATTAAACAGTAGTAGGCAGCTTGAGGTGAACTGTCTTGCCTTTGGTGATGTGCTTGTCCAGGTGTGTCCAGCTACTGGGTCATGGGATGTTCTCACTCAGGTGGCCAGCCACCATCTGCTAGTGGCAGTGATTGTGAGGGAATCCTAGTAGCTTCTCTCTTAAATCATTGCCCTGACCTCTGTGAAAGGCCTGTCTCCTGAAGGCTTTCAAAAGGAAGTTCTTTTATAGCCTAGAGAACATTCAGATGAGGTCAGATTAGATTATGAATAGGTTATATGCCTTTTGCAGAGTGTATTCCTTGCAGCAGGGACTGTAGTATTTTTACATATGTTTTTAAATGCATTCCTCTGCTGTCAGTTTCTGCAGAAGACTGAGGCTCTGAGAGGGTAAATATTAAATAGGGCATCCAATTCAAAGTCACCTTGCTTAGTGGGACGGGAAGTCAGGATTAGAAGCCAGTGGCCTGTATTGGGGTACAACTACTGGCCAGCTCAGCAGTTCTGGTTTCTCTCTTTAAGGAGGTTTTAGTAAAGCCGTTGAAACTATAACCTTTGCCAACCAACTGCCTTTTCCTGGAATAAATTTGATATATAGCATTCTTTTTTAAGCATTAACTTCTTTTTTGGCTTCTGATACTTTTCCTACTGTTCATTTCCAACTGCTTATTTCAGCTGTCTTTTGTCCTCTTGAAATATATGATGTAGTGAGCACTAAAGACTCAGTTGTACAGCCCCTAGGTTTATGATGTAAGTGTAGACTAAAAAGTGAAAAATTTTATCTCTTATAAAAATGTTTCAATTAGTCCCCAAAAGCAGTTTACTTTTTTTTTCTCCCTAACATGTGTTTGAATATTTTGTCTCAAGAGATTTGAAACTGAGCATTCAAAGATGACTTAAGATTTAGCGTCTGCCCCAGGGAATGCTTGGGGTCACTTGGGATGGGAACAGACACTTTAGGAAGCACCATGAAGTACAATACAAGCGATGATATGGGGTGGGCCAAGTGAACCGCAAGCCTAGGGGACTTAACAGAGGAGGTGATTCCTAAAGGATGAGTTGCAGTTGGTCAGCTAAATAAGATGGAAAAAAAAATTATTTTAGCAGCAGAAATGATTGTAGGAAAAGGGGCTGTAAGGTAAAAAGGTTGGATTTGTTTTGGGTACAATGTGAAGGGCCAATGTAGATTTTGTGCCCTTATTCTGTTTTTCCTAGAGATTTACCCAAGTGTTTCTGTTAACATACGTATTTCTAATCCCTATAAAACTCTAAAGTAGCTTGGAGGGTTTCCCATTTTGCAGATGAAAGTGGCAGCTCAAAAGTTAGCTATCTAAGGGCATATAAGAAACTAGTGGTAGAACTAATTGGTTCAAAAAGTGTTCTTTGTACTAGTTTTATATTGACAGTATGAGCCTTTTTCATAGGCACCAGCTGCGAATGTCAATTTTAGCAACGTTTATTGAGAGACCCTGTGCTGGGGCCTAGAATTGGGATATAAGCAAGGCAGGGAGCTTGGCCTCAAGCCTGCAGCCTGATGTGTGTGCCTCTTTACTGGCATTTGAGGCTTTAGTCTGTTACTGCTTTCTGAAAAAAGACTTGGAAAATTCTATTATCCAACTTCGAGAAATTGGTAGTTTGAGTGGTTCTGAGTGTAGTTTTGTTGAACAAATTATGTTTAGTGAGTGGTTACTACATGCCATTCTGCTAGGTTCCGGTGATACAAAGATGTATAAGGCTTGAGTCTCTGCCATTCTAGTGGGGAATGCAGGTAGAATTGATAATTACAATGTAATGTGGTAAGTGTAGTGAGAAGTAAGTGTAGTCAGTATCTGGTAGGCTATAATAAAAAGCTTCCAATCTGCTTAGGCTTGGAGGGATTGGTGGACTAGGGCCATCCTGGGAAGGGTTCTTGTTCAGGCAGGGCTCAAGGTGCCGGGCCGGACGTTCCTTGTGAATCGGGCCAGTGCTGACTGCCCTTTGTCCTGACTGACCTGCTCTCTCCTTCTTTGCACCAGGCTATGGAACACCCTATGGCTACAGCACAGCTGCCCCTGCCTATGGTATGTACACTGTCTTACTGATTTCTCCTCTTAGCCTCTGCACAGCAATCCAAAGCACAGTTTGTATCTAGGGTTTCTTTAAATGACTTGGAGGATCTCAGACCTACTCATTCTAGTGACCCAACTTAAATTCCCTTTGAAAATGCCACAACCTTGTGGTTCTTGGTTTGGTTGGAGTTGCTCTTCTCTCTGCTTTGCCTGATTGAAGGACTGCTTGTTCTAATTGCCTGTTTCTGACCATATTGAAATTAAATATTCTAAGTAGTTCTTCTTACAGCCAACTTACACTCCATTCAAAGGCTACTGAAGGGCCATACCCAGTTCCTAGCTTGGCTGCCTGCCAGTTACAGAGCCACGTTTAAGTTTCTGGTTAGAAACTGTATGAACTGCAGGTGATTTGAGTTAGGGATAGGAAGTACTCACTTCACATTGGCAGTGTTATGCTTTGTTGTGAATTTTGCTGTGGAGGTGAAGGGAACAGGTCCCAGAGAGTGATGCAGGGTTATCCACAGCAGTGTTACCAAAGTTCTTACTGCAGAAAGTCTGTGTAGTACATGTGAGAAAATCATAGGAATATCTCTTCTCCCTTCAAAAATAAAAATAAAGGCAAATGCAGAAATGAACCTCAGTGGCCCTTTGGATAACTTTTGAATGAGGTTTATGTGGCAATGGAGGCAGTAGGTTTGGAGTCAGTGATATGCTCTCTTAGACATTTTTCCTATCTTGGGTGCTACATGGTCTAGAATCAGCCATCTGCAGAATGTTTGTCACTTAGAGCAAAAAGAGCACCAGTGTGTGTATGCTCACGTGAGTGTGTGAGAGCATGCGTGTACACACAAGTGCGTGTGCCCCAGTGCGACCCTGGGCTAGGCGTGCGTGCACACGGAAGAGAAGGACCTTGCTTGTGTTGCTACTTGTGGTGTTAGTCCTTCACACGAGTCTCAGGCCGTTCCTTGTGCTTTTTCTCTTCATACATCAGCTTTCCCATTTTTGTTTGGATGGAAATTTTGGGTCTTTAAGACACTGCTAAATTGAAGCTTCATTTGATTTCATAACTATAGAAATAAGTAGAAAGTGAACAATTTGAGCACTTTCCCCATTGAGATGGATCATTTACAACCTGGAAAGATGTGGGGAAGCTGGAAGTCTGACATTTGGGGTAGGTTTTCCCTAAGGTTGAGAACAGAGTCTGGAGTTTCAGCCTTTCCTGCCTGTCTCCATTGGCATACTCAGCTATGGCCGGGGGCTCCCCGTATTCTGCTTATTCTTAGATACGGGGAGGGGGTTAGGAACTGGGGGCTCATTCAGGAATATGCTGTCTTTTAGAATTTATTTTAAATTCAAACTCTCTAGCTTCTTTTGATTTGGCCATTTGCTTTTACCATTCAGCCAACTTCTGCATCTCTCGACCACCTCTCCTTCCTGTGAATTAGGTCTGGTCAGTTTATCCAAATACATGTTGACTCACTGGACTCATTGCGATATGTCTTGTGTGAAAGCCAAAGCATCTGCCTTCTAGGGCAGGTCCTTAAGTCGGTGCCTTCCTTTTAGACACAGTAAGACCCATGTTCTTTAGTGTAGGTTTGCAAGAGCTTTTTTCTTTAAAACACATATCTTGGCTCTAAGGTACATTCATGTTTTTCCTCAATCTTTTTAATTTCTCTCTTGTTCTTCCCTTTCCTCTAACATTAAACTTCCACCCTGCGGACTCCGAGCCCGCTCTTCAGAAGGCTTCTCTCTTCCATATGCCATATAACTGACTTCCAAAGCTGGTGAAATTTAATGCCCCCATTTTTCACATAAAAGATATGGTTTTTAAATGTTACTGTGATGCCAACCTACTAAAACGATGCTTTATTTTGGCTGTAAGGTAAACATGTCTTTGGCCTTTGTAAAGCTGTTGCATGTGGGGTAGTTTCCCTCTGATCATCTGGTGCTCTGAGATACCTGCTGTTGCTGCTTTGTGATTTCTCCATAGGTTAAACATTAGAACAGAAACAAGGAGCAGATTTCAAATCATGCTTGAGTATGCAGAAGTTTGTGAGGCCACAAGAACTCATTAATTACAAAATTAAGAAAGTAATTAATCTTTCCAGATTTGCCATGCCAATATTGGCAGTAGCCATTAGGATAAATACCTGGTCACAACTCCAGTTGGAACTGTCTTTCTGGGGAATTGAGGCCTGCACAGATAGCTGTGTTTGAATCTTGACAATCCCTGTTTCTCCTGTAATATGTGATGTGCCAAATTGAGAGTCGCTGTAGAATATTAATCAATGGCATTGCTTTTGAGCTTTATAATTGATGGCAGCTCACTCAAATGAAATCCGTTTTTAGATATCACTCTTCCTGTGATGTAGCTGTCTTAATTTTGAGTGGAAAATATTATCACACTATTAAGAGTAATTTCAAAGTTAGTGGGCCTCTTTCATAATGGTACATGTTGACTGACTAATCTGGAAAAGGTTAATGATAATCTCTGTAAGATTCTTTTTTTTAACCTGAAATTTTTATTGGATTATTAAACTTATTTGGAGTCCTCTCCGTTTCTTTTCTCTGTAGGTTTACCCAAGAGAATGGTTCTGTTACCCGTTATGAAATTCCCAACATATCCTGTTCCCCACTACTCATTCTTTTAGCAAATGACAGAAGCTAATTCCTATTCCAACAACAACCCAGTACATACAGAATGTTAGCGAAAAAGCCTTTTTATCCTGCTTTCTTTGAACACATACTTGATCAAAATTATTTGTAAAGAACATCTTTTCCTACTTTTTGATTTTAACAAATGCAAATTTAGTTCTCTAAAACTTGAAAACAAACAAAAAAGAAACTAGTTCTGTGAAACGGTACCTCATTTCCGGAAAATAACTTATACCAGCCCTTCTGTTCTAGGGAAATAAGTCTAGCAGTTCAAAGTTTAAGTTTTAAGAGGAATATCAGATTATGTAAAATTAAATTTGTGAAGGA
>SJYV01002315.1:0-11735 GCA_006410875.1 Neotragus pygmaeus | reverse complement strand
TGGAAAAGACTCTGATGCTGGGAGGGATTGGGGGCAAGAGGAGAAGGGGACAACCGAGGATGAGATGGCCGAATGGCATCACCAACTTGATGGACATGAGTTTGAGTGAACTCTGTGAGTTGGTGATGGACAGGGAGGCTTGGCATGCTGCAATTCATGGGGTCGCAAAGAGTCAGACACGGATGAGCAGCTGAAATGAACAGATGTAAGATGAGTTTTTAAAAATTTACCTGTAGTATTTATCAGTTCTTTTCTTTGCTATGAACTGCATTCAGTTTGTTACCATGGGTTCAGGAAGAAGTCAGACTTCTAGAGACTGCCTTCATACTCAAAAAAAAAATTCATTTGTACCCATATTTATTCTGGCTTTTCAGATTTAGGCAAGTGGCCTTATGTCCTTAGTTCTAGCCAACACTTCAAGGGAGTTTCAAGTTGAATTCTTTCAGGGGGAAGATATTCAACAAATGGACTCATGATATTTTCATACTCAAGAGAATGTGGGTAGATAATACTAAGACCACTTATCGTGGAACAACTGTTTATAGTTTATTAAGTAAATATTCCCATCTTGTGAGATGTGTTGTTGTGTCCATTTTACAGATGTGGAAAACTGAGAAGTAATTTCTTAGATGGTGTAATTAGGATTCCATGGCAGTTGTTTTCTCTCCAGACCAAGTGTGTACTCTAGGACATGGGTTATGTCCTAGCCACCTCCTTGGCTAGCTTTGTAATGCTACCTTTCAAATTTTAATCAGTGCAGAGGAATCACTTATCAGTCTTGTTAAAATGCAGATTCTGATTCTGACTAAGGCCTAGAATTCTGCACTTCTACCAAATTCCCATCCTTTGGTGCCTGAGATTCCATGCTTCCTGCAAGTTCCCTGGCTCCTGTGCACAACACACATCTGGTAGTAAGGCACTTGGGAGTCCCCTGTCAACCAGTGGTGGATCGTGGCCCAATCCTGCTGTAGTGGTCATTGTCCACCTCTTCGTTATCATTAACTGCTTCTCCTTGGAAAATATGCCTGTAGGTAGGGGTGTATGTATCACTGTGTCTGTGTGTGCATGCTCAGTCACTCAGTTGTTTTCAACTCTTTGCTACCCCATAGACTGCAGCCCACCAGGCCCTCTGTCTATGGGATTCTCCAGGCAAGAATACTGAAGTGGGTTGCCATGCCCTCCTCCAGGGGATATTCTTGGCCCAGGGATCGAACCTGCATCCCTGCGTCTCCTGCTTTGCGTGCAGATTCTTCACCACTGAGCCACTGGCGCAGCCCCATGTGTCTTTGTAATATACCTTAAATCTTGAGATGAATATATCTTTAATTATAAGGGTATTAATACACAGAAATCATTCTGTTTACAAATATCCATTTTATAAAGTAACATACTCTGGAAACAAATTTATGGTTACCAAAGAAGAAACGTTTGGGGGAGGGATAAATTAGGAATTTGAGATTAACATGTACATACTACAGGTATAAATCAGATAGTCAACACGGACCCAGTGTATAGCACAGGGAACACTACTCGATTTTTTGTAATAACTTATGTGGGAAAGAATGGTTATATATCCCTTCTTTTATGTATATAAAAAACTTAATCACTTAGCTATACACCTGAAATGAACACAGCATTTTAAATCAACTATGGGAAGTGAAAACAGTAGTCNAGAGACAGGCACAGGGAACACTACTCGATTTTTTGTAATAACTTATGTGGGAAAGAATGGTTATATATCCCTTCTTTTATGTATATAAAAAACTTAATCACTTAGCTATACACCTGAAATGAACACAGCATTTTAAATCAACTATGGGAAGTGAAAACAGTAGTCACTCACTCCTGTCTTACTCTTTGCTACCCATGTACTGTAGCCTACCAGTCTCCAGTGTTCATGGAATTCTCAAGGCAAGAATACTGGAGTCAGTAGCCATTCCCTTCTCTAGGGGATCTTCTTGACCCAGGGATAGAATCTGGGTCTCCTCCATTGCAGACAGACTCTTTACTGTCTGAGTCACCAGGAAAGCCCAAATCAGTGATAGTCCAATATAAAATAAAAATTAAATTAAAACAAATATTTTACAAAGCAACACAGCAGGGCTGTGTTTAAAGTAGGCCTCGTACCTGTACCTGGCAAACCATGTTCTGCAGAAGCCTTGTATCCCAGGTGACTGAAAATTAGAATTGTATAGAAAATGAAAAATGCCTTTTCAGTCTTTATATTGTGTGTTTTTGCTCAGTTTATGCAACCAAATTGGAGCTTGATTGGTTTAAAGGGCCTGACATCCATGGCTTTACCCTAAATAGTTGGATCTCAATCCATAGCCTCTGGGGAGCATTTCACTTAACTGGAATAAAACCAACCCCGGCTGGGTTTGTATTAGCATATGCTTTTGTAACAGTACGGAGACATCCTAAACGGAGAGGTTAAAACTATTTATGATTGGTCCTGAGAGTAGCTAAACTAAGCTAAGGCAGCTCCAGGTTGGTAGAGAGTGAATTTTACCTTGAATAAAAATTTCAGAAACACCAGGACTCCTTAGCCCTGCAGCCATGCTGAGCTTTGCCTGCTGCGCAGTAATGCCTTTGGCATTCCTTCTTTGCTGGGAGGATCCAGGGGGAGAGGTTAATTGCAGAAAAGGAGTGTTAGGTGCAGAATGGAATTAGATGGATGCTGTGGTTTCTGGCAGACCTCCAAGTCCGTGGCTGGCCTGCTACCAGTCCCACATCTGCATCCCTGAGTGCCCAGCACCAATGGGCAGTGGTATAATTAACATCATGAGGACATGTGGAGACCAGGGAAGCTGATGCCTTAGAAAATGAGGTAAGGCGCTTTCCCAAAATGAGAGACCTCAGGCTTAGGTCCTTGGTCCTCTGTTCCTGGGAATGGGATAGGCTGTGAACAGAAGAGTTTATCTGTATCTAGCCATAGGGGGCTGGTACTAACACATACCAAGGAACACAAATGGAGAGAGTTAACTCTGTCCCCCAGATAATGCATCTAAATAAAGTATCTCAGTTTTTAGTTTCCATCTTCATCAAGGATGGGGAGGTAAAGTGGTGCTATTTTTACACTATCTGAAGTTAAATAAAACTTTACATATATTTCATAATTTATGAGCCTCCTTTTAGGTACTTTTGACATTTATTTCACATTTTTAATGGTTTAAATTCTCTCCATACAGTAATGGCTTTTTTTGTGTGTTGGGAGCATGTGCACTAAGCTGTATGATAGCTAATAACACCTTTTCCCCATCCTTATAACTTGTTGTGAACTGCCAGCCTGGAAGCCAAGTCTTGACCAAAGCCAAGTTTTACTTGATCCACATAATTATTAATTGAAAAAAAAATTCAGTTGTGAAAATTTAAAAGTTGTGCACTTTCCTATGAAAAGTCGGGTTTCCAATGGCTCTTGAGACGTGAAGACTTGTCATCATGAGATTTAAGTGGCAGTGTGACTGCCAGGGACAGGGACTCAGCAGCAGCACTCTGCTTTAAGCTGGGCTGCATCTCCAGTTTGCTCCAGACCACACCATTCATAGGGCCAGTCCTCAGCTCTCTCTGATGCCTATATTTGATTTTGTGACCTACATGCCAAGTGGCCTTTGCAAAAGTTTGAGACCATGTGAGTATATCCAGGTGAAGTTCAGTGTAGCCAATGACTTTCAAGGGAGCTGAGGGTGCTCCAAACTAGTCCAAATCAGGTATACATGCAAAACCTTGTTTCTGACTTCTGACACCAAGCAAGAGAATTACAGATGTATGTTTAAGTTCTCTGGAAGGAAGAGTCTAGTAAGAGAGGTTAGGACTAGCTCTGGGAGGCTGCAAGTCCAAAATAATAGCATTTTAAACAGCAGAGTGGCATATCTTTGACCCTTGTAGAAGTCTAAACAGGTGGTTCCCAGTTGGTATGGTGTCCCACAACCATCAGCGACCCAAGAGCCTCATTGTGAGGCCTCTGCTCTATAACCGGAACTGTGCTCCATCTCTGGCCCCCACATTCACATCCTAGCTGGCAGGAAAGAGGACAAACAGAGAAAGCCATACATACCTTCTGCTTCAAGGGAAACCTCGATGAAGCTACATGCATCATTTCTGCCTACATCCCATTGGCCAGAACTAAGTGACATAGTGACATCTAGCAGCAAGGAAGACCAGGAAAAAAACCTTTATTCTGAGTGAAGACTCTTTCCAGCAAAGAGTTCTAGCAAAGGATGAGCAAGGAGAAAACAATCTCTGCTGGGACTTTGTGATTCTAAAATTTCCCAGAAAATTGCACATGGTGGACATGAGATAAATGTTAAAAGAGAAAGGGAGGGAAAGCATCAAACCTCAGTGGCCCCTTCTATCCTGATTGTCCACAAGCCAGTGAAATTGCTGTGAACTCTGCAAGGAGATCGAACCAGTCCATTCTGAAGGAGATCAACCCTGGGATTTCTTTGGAAAGAATGATGCTAAAGCTGAAACTTTAGCATACTTTGGCCACCTCATGCGAAGAGTTGACTCATTGGGAAAGACTTTGATCCTGGGAGGGATTGGGGGCAGGAGAAGAAGGGGATGACAGAGGATGAGATGGCTGGATGGCATCACTGACTTGATGGATGTGAGTCTGAGTGAACTCCAGGAGTTGGTGATGGACAGGGAGGCCTGGCGTGCTGTGATTCATGGGGTCGCAAAGAGTTGGACACGACTGAGTGACTGAACTGAACTGTATATGTCACTCAATTTCTTTTTTTCTAATTTCTTTTTTTTTTTTTTATTGGAGTATAGTTGTTTTACNTTTAATATTTCTGATAGCCACAATATCAGAATGTTATTCTTCACTGTTTAAAGCTGAAAATACAATCAGAAAATGAAAAAAGGTGTGAAAAATAGAAATCCAGAGACTACAAAGAGACCATCATAATTTTAAGCCACTGAACATAATATTCTAAGTAGGTCATTGGAAATTTTGCTTGAGTATCGAAGTCCACATTTTGAGATTTTCGTGCTAAACCTAAAATGCATTAAGCACCAGCATGATTCTCAGTGGATAAGGTAAAGAAATTATGAGTAGGTAAACACTTCAGAACAATGACATTTAGTTCTGATTATGGGTTAGCATTACACAGCTTAAGATTCCTATAAAAGCACTATATCTCTGATTTGGTGTGTTTTTATTTTTCATTAACAAGGTAGGCTTTTGTTTTTAGCCTCCTAAGAAATCACAAAATTTACAAAAGATGGTTAAGATTATTTCAATGCAAAAGATCAAACTCTTTGAGGGATTACTTTGCTTTGCATATTCACTCCCCTCGGCAGATGGAAAATGAAGCACAGGAAAGTGGCATAACTACTTTTTGGAGGGAGAAGTCCACAGTAGGGGCAGGGTATGGGACCCAAACTCTCACCTGCTAGTCCACAGCACCATCTTTCTAGGTTTCTGAAATTCCAACAACGTATTCATTTTTAACCCTTCAACAGCCACTCAATACTGCCGAACTTTGCTTTACTTTCATACTTGTTGGATTAACCCATTTCTTTTGAGTTTAACAATGCCTACCTTACTTTAGCATGGATTCCCTCACACCTCATATGTATTTTTAGATTNTATTCATTTTTAACCCTTCAACAGCCACTCAATACTGCCGAACTTTGCTTTACTTTCATACTTGTTGGATTAACCCATTTCTTTTGAGTTTAACAATGCCTACCTTACTTTAGCATGGATTCCCTCACACCTCATATGTATTTTTAGATTAGAAGCTCTATTCTGATTTTTCTTATACTGTTTTTCTTGCCTTTCATCCAATATCCATTTGCTTTATCAATATGCTAACAGCATATTACCTAAAATAAACAAACAAACAAGCAAACAATGAAAAACAAAACCAAAAACCAACTGACCAAACAAAAAACTTACTATTTTTTGGTCTGGTGTTCAATTCCTCTCCCCTTCTGAGTCTGCCTGCCTCTTCTTCCAAAGCTTGTATCTTCAAACGATGAAACATGAACCTCCTTTTCTACTTCTCTAGCTCAGTGTTCCTGCACTTTATTCCTTGTATCTGGAGTATTTTTACGCTGCCTTTCTCCCTCCCCATTTCAAATTTCCCTACTCACCTATTATCAACCCAAGACTATCCAAAGTCGTTAACTACATTCTCAGCTAGTATCCTATTTATTTGTGCATGTTTAGGTGGCAAGAATACATGGAAGAACTGTACAAAAAAGATCTTCACAACCCAGATAATCACAATGGTGTGNACCTTTATTCTGAGTGAAGACTCTTTCCAGCAAAGAGTTCTAGCAAAGGATGAGCAAGGAGAAAACAATCTCTGCTGGGACTTTGTGATTCTAAAATTTCCCAGAAAATTGCACATGGTGGACATGAGATAAATGTTAAAAGAGAAAGGGAGGGAAAGCATCAAACCTCAGTGGCCCCTTCTATCCTGATTGTCCACAAGCCAGTGAAATTGCTGTGAACTCTGCAAGGAGATCGAACCAGTCCATTCTGAAGGAGATCAACCCTGGGATTTATTTGGAAAGAATGATGCTAAAGCTGAAACTTTAGCATACTTTGGCCACCTCATGCGAAGAGTTGACTCATTGGGAAAGACTTTGATGCTGGGAGGGATTGGGGGCAGGAGAAGAAGGGGATGACAGAGGATGAGATGGCTGGATGGCATCACTGACTTGATGGATGTGAGTCTGAGTGAACTCCAGGAGTTGGTGATGGACAGGGAGGCCTGGCGTGCTGTGATTCATGGGGTCGCAAAGAGTTGGACACGACTGAGTGACTGAACTGAACTGTATATGTCACTCAATTTCTTTTTTTCTAATTTCTTTTTTTTTTTTTTATTGGAGTATAGTTGTTTTACAATGTTGTGTTAGTTTCTGCTGCATGACGAAGTGAATCAACTGTATGTATACATATATGCCCTCCCTCTTGGACCTCCCCTTATCCCACCATGTAAGTTACCACAGCACATTGAGCTGAGCCCCCTATTCTATACAGCAGGTTCCCACTGGCTATCTCTGTCACATATAGCAGTGTACTTACATCAGTCCCAGCCTCCCAGTTCATGTGCCCAAGCCCCCACCATCCACATGTCCGTTTCCTACTTCTGTGTCTCTATTCCTCCCTGCACATGGTTCATCTGTACCATTTTTCTAGATTCCACTTACATGTGTCAATATACAATATATATGTATATATATGTTTTTTCTTTTTCTGACTTTCTTCACTCTATATGACAAAATAATAAATGTAGGGTTCCATTCTGTATGAAACAGTTTACAAAACTTAAATGTAGATAAAACTTTTTGAACTTTAAACATTTTTGAACTTTTACTGTAATAAATCTCTATGATAACAAAGAAACCTACTAATATATGTGATTTTGTTTAAAGTATCTTTAATATTAATTTCTCACTGTGATACTAATTTCTCCTATAAATGCTTTCTTCTCTGCAATCACCTTGTTTTTTACAGTCTAGCTTTATTAAGGCTTTTGAAGGCTAAGTTGAAGATCTCTCTTGGTAAATGACACATTGCACTTGGAAAATATGTGGTTTATTTTCAATTATCTTTCAATGTTGATTTCTAACATAATTCCACAGTGACAAGAACACAAACTCTGTGTGATTTCAATATTTTCAGACCATGAAGACTTTGCATCTTGTTTTATGTCCATGGATACATTACAGTGTCTCCTAGTGTACAGTCTTTGGGACCTTGAATAGAATTGTATCCTACTGCTGTGTGAAAATTGTATAATTCTTAATTATGTTGAATTGGTGTACAGTGCTGTTCAGGTCTACTATATTCTTCTACTTATTTGTTTCTTCATTCTATTAACTTTTGAGAGTTTAATGTTGAAACTCCAACTAAAAATCTTAATTTATCTACTTAAAAAATAATTGTAATATATATATATAGATGATACCACTCTAATGGCAGAAAGCAAAGAGAAACTAAAGAGCCTCTTGAGGAGAGTGAAATAAGAGAGTGAAAAAAAGCTGGCTTAAAATTCAACATTAAAAAAACTAAGATTGGGGCATCCTGTCCCATCAGTTCAGTTCAGTTGCTCAGTGGTGTCTGACTCTTTGCAGCCCCATGAACCACAACACACCTGGCCTCCCTGTCCATCACCAATTGCTGGAGTTTACCCAAACTCATGTCCATTGAGTCAGTGATGCCATCCAGCCATATCATCCTCTGTCGTCCCCTTCTCCTTCTGCCCTCAATCTTTCCCAACATCAGGGTCTTTTCAAATGAGTCAGCTCTTCGCATCAGTTGGCCAAAGTATTGGAGTTTCAGCTTTAACCGTCCTTCCAATGAACACCCAAGACTGATTTCCTTTAGGATGGACTGGCTGGATCTCCTTGCAGTTCAAGGGACTCTCAAGAGTCTTATTCTAAAGCATCAATTTTTCTGCACTCAGCTTTCTTTATAGTCCAACTCTCACATCCTGTCCCATCATTTTATGGCAAATACATGGGGAAAGAGTGTAAATAGTGATGGATTTTACTTTCTTGGGCTGTGAAATTACTGCAGGTTGTGACCATAGCCTTGAAATTAAAAGATGTATGCTTCTTGGAAGGAAAGCTATGAAAAACCTAGACAGCATTTAGGTTTGTCTTATCAAAGCTATGGTTTTTCTAGTAGTCACATACAGATGGGAGAGTTGGACCATAAAGAAGGCTGAACACTGAAAACTGATACTTTAAAACTGTGGTGCTGGAGAAGACTCTTGAGAGTCCCCTGGACTGCAAGGAGATCCAACCAGTCAATCATCAAGGAAATCAACCCAGAATATTCATTGGAAGGACTGATGGTGAAGCTGAGGCCCCAATACTTTGGCCACCTGATGTGGCAAGCTGACTCATTGGAAAAAAAACCCAATGCTGGGAAAGACTGACGGAAGGAGAAGTGGGTGATAGCATCACCGACTCAATGGACATGAGTTTGCGCAAACTCCAGGAAGCCGTGAAGGACAGGGAAGCCTGGCGTGCTGCAGTCTGTGGGGTCACCAAAGAGTCCCACATGGCTTAACAACTGAACAACACTATGTAACCTTGTTCTGTATTTTCCAACTCTCCTGTAAATGTGTTGTCATAGTTTCATAATTTAAAAAAAAAAAAAAAATAGGAGAGGAGACCATCTTCTTTTTAGAAAAAATGCTTAATTATATTGTTGTCTTGCTTTTCTTTTAATCCAAAAGAAAGAAAAACTGAAACATAGCTCTGGAGAGTTGAGATTAAATCTTTCCTCCCAATAGTCGCTTTATGCAAACTATTGCAGATGCAACTAATTGATTAATTGTTTCCCAGTTGGGAACAGGGAGTACAATCTTTATTTTGTTGTTGAATAAAAGTATCCTACAATTTGCCCTGGATTAACTTTCTGAAACATACCATTAAAATGTACTGGGTGTGCTTTGGTTTCCTGGAAAAATAAGAGACGTTTTTTTAAAGGCATAATTGTTAATTAAAGGAAGTCTCTCAGCTTCCCAGGAGTTAATATTTGAGAATGGCCTTGGATCTCCAGATAGTCCAGGCTTTGATAGTGAAGATGAGGACAGCCTCACTTGGCATCTGTGCCCTGTGCATCCATCCCTCCTTTTCATTTTGAGTTTACATACCCATGCTACCCTCTGATATCCGAATTAGGGAACATGGAAGAATTTAAGGGGCAAATGTTGCAGCCCATGTTCTAGGCATTGGATTTCTCTTGTCTATTCATCACATCACTCTTATCAGCATCCACTCACAAGCAGACAAAGGAAAGGACCAAGGTTTGGAACCAGACTTCGGCTCTCAGGAAAACTACATTTGGACAATAAACTACGGGGATTTGTTTTAGATGTTTAGGAGAGTGCTTTCTTCCTATCAGTAGGTAAAGAACCTGCCTGCAATGCAGGAGACCTGGATTTGATCTCTGGATTGAGAAGATCCCCTGGAGAAGGAAATGGCAACCCACTCCAGTATTCTTGCCTGGAGAATCCCAGGGACAGAGAAGCCTAGCAGGGCTCCACAGTCCATGAAGAGTTAGACTTGAGGTAGCAACTGAACCACCACCACCAGGATAATTTTATTCTGTGAGCCACAAAATGGGAAAATGTGATCCAAGGATCACCTTTCTAGAGAGCTAATACTGTTCCTGATTTTAAGGAAACAAAAAAAGCAATAGCATGCTTTTCATACTGAAAATGAAAAAAAGAAAACTGATTAAGTATGTGCAGTAAGTAGTTTGTAGAAGCAGTAGTTTAATTTCCTTCCTGTTCCCCAGCATCTGTAAGGGTAACCTTGTCATTCTCAACATCTGCTCTGTGCATTCTCTTGAGAGCTGTAATAGAATACTGGTTCTTCTTGTCATTCTGTGAAATAAGTTATTTTCAAAGAAGGAGATTAAAGGCACTCCATAGAAAGTGTTATAATACCAGAATAGTTCTTTTCTAGTTTCAGTTTTTAAATTCCAAATGATAGTCCTTATGCCCAGTTTTCAGAAGAGAAAACTGAGGGTTGGAAGGTGTTGGTGGCTGGCTCAAGGTCACATGAGAGATGATGGAGGGGGGAGGTGGCAGAACCCCTCATTTCTCATTCAGGGCTTTCTACTGTCTCAAGGGAACAGTTCTGCTATATTGTTTTGATGTTTCCAGTGATTCTTTCTTTAACTTTATTTTTTTAATTAGAATATAACTTGAAGTAAGTATAATGATTTTGTGTTGGCTTCTGCCATACAACAATGTGAATCATTAATAACTATATATTATGTGTGTGTTAGTCGTTCAGTTGTGTCCGACTCTTTTCATCCCCATTGATTATAGCTCACCAGACTCCTCTGTCCATGGAATTGAAAGTTGTTGTTGAATTACGACAACAGGATTCTTGGCCCCTGGAGGAGAAGAATTCAATCCAGGGCCAGAGACGAGGCTTGATCGCTCAGAGCTTTTGTATAATAAAGTTTTATTAAAGTATAAAGGAGATAGAGAAAGATTCTGACATAGGCATCAGAAGGGGGCAGAAAGAGTCCTCTCCTGCTAGTCTCCAGCAGTCTGTTAATGAAAGAAAGGAATGTCTCAAAACTTAGAATGGCACCAGGCCCTTCACCCATAAGATGTATTTTTGGATAATCTTGGCACCAAATTGTTTATCTTGGGCCATAAAATGATTAACTTGATTCTTGAAGAAGGGCAGATCACCATGCAAATAGTTTTATTTACATAGATTAGAGGAACAATATCTGAGTATAACATACTGGTTTATCTAATAGGTTCTGAGCCCAAAAGGCGAAACTGATTTGAAGACAGTTTGGGGTAAATTCGTAGTACATTAGCATAGCTTAAGATAAACATTTCCATAAGAGAAAGGCATTGGTTAACTTCAGATGAAACCAGATGTCATTATGGCAACACAGAATTTTAAGAGAAACCTCCTTTTAAATTTGTATAGAGAAGGAAAAAATATCGATAGTTTGTTTCCTCCTGCTGCTTAAGAGAGATAAAAATGTCTGACACTTGAAGGTTATTTCCTCCGTTTGGAGATCCCTGGCCTTCCTGCCTGTTACCCTCTCAGAATTCTCTAGGCAAGAATACTGAAGTGGGTTGCCACTTCCTTCTCCAGGGGATCTTCCCAATCCAGGGATCAAACCTGGGTCTCCAGTATTGAAGGCAGATTCTTTACCGTCTGCGCCACCAGGGATGCCCCACTATGTATACATATACCCCCTCCCTCTTGAGTCTCCCTCCCAC
>SJYV01002310.1:0-10423 GCA_006410875.1 Neotragus pygmaeus | reverse complement strand
GAATCTGACTAATGGTTTGTCAATTTTGTTTATCTTCTTAAATAATCAGCTTTAAATTTTATTGATGTTTCCTATTACCTCCTTTATTTTTTTTTGTCATTATTTCTCGTCTCATCTTCATGATTTCTTTCCTTCTACTAACTTTGGGAGATTTATCCTAGGGATACAAGATTCTTCAGTATATACAAATCAATCAATGTTATATACCAAACTAACAAACTGAAAGATAAAAAAACTATATGATCATCACAATAGTTCCAGAGAAAGCTTTCAACAAAACTCAGCACCCATTTATAACAACAACTCTCCAGAAAGTAGGCATATAATAAACTTACCTTGACATAATAGTGACCTCATATGACAAACCCATGGTGGATATCATTCTGAATGGTGAACAATTGAAAGCATTTCTTTTAAGATCAGGAATAAGAGAAGGGTGTCCCTCTTACCACTGTTATTCAACATTGTTTTGGAAGCCCTAGCCATAGCAGTCAGAGAAGAAGAAGAAATAAATCCATATTGGAAAAGAAGNTATGTATATATATATATATATATATATATATATATACCCTTTTAACATTTTAATTATTTGCTTACTATCATGTATCTCAGACTCTTCTTATGACATCATTTGTTCATTTTTAAGAAGTTAATTTGGCATAGGTCTCATTGGTAATCTCACTTTTTATTTATCTGAAATTAAAAGACATTTGCTCCTTGGAAGAAAAGCTATGACAAACCTACACAGTGTATTGAAAAACAGTGACATTACTTTGCCAACAAAAGTCTGTCTAGTCAAAGTAATTTTTTTTTCTAGTAGTCATGTGTGGATGTAAGAGTTGGATCATAAAGAAAGCTGGACACTGAAGAAATGATGCTTTTGAACTGTGATGTTGGAGAAGGTTCTTGAGGGTCCCTTGGACTGCAAGGAAATCAAACCAGTCAGTCCTAAAAGAAATCAATCCTGAATGTTCATTAGAAGGACAAAAATAAACAAATGGGATGCAATTAAATTTAAAGGATTTTGCACATCAAAGTAAACTATAAACAGGGTGAAACGATAACCCTCAGAATCAGAGATTATAATAGCAAATGAAAAGATTGACCAATAATTCATTTCCAAAATAAGCAAACAGCTCATACAACTCAATACCAGAAAAAAATAAGCAATCCAATCAAGAAGTGGGAAAAAGACTTAAACAGATATTTCTTCAAAGAAGACATACAATGGCTAACAGACACATGAAAATATACCCAACATTTCTTATTATTTGAGAGATGCAAATCAAAACTACAATGAGATATTACCTCACAACGGTCAAAATGGCCATCATCAAAATGTCTACAAACAATAAACCCTGGAGAGTAAGTATAAAAAAGGGAATCCTCTTGCACTGTTGGTAGGAATTTAAATTGATACAGCTTCTATGGAAGATAGTATGAAGACTCCTTAATAAACTAGGACTAAAACCATCATACGACCCAGCAAACCCACTACTAGACATAAACCCTGAGGAAAACAACATTTAAAAAGATACATGCACCCCAATGTTTATCACAGAACTATTTACAATAGCTAATAGAGGTGGCAAGAATACAAGGAAGAACTGCTGTACAAAAAAGATCTTCATGACCCAGATAATCATGATGATGTGATCATTTATCTAGAGCCAGACATCCTGAAATGTGAATTCAAGTGGGCCTTGGAAAGCATCACTATGAACAAAGCTAGTGGAAGTGATGGAATTCCAGTAGAGCTATTTCAAATCCTGAAAGATGATGCTGTGAAAGTGCTGTACTCATTATGCCAGCAAATTTGGAAAACTCAGCAGTGGCCACAGACTGGAAAAGGTCTGTTTTCATTCCAATCCCAAAGAAAGGCAATGACTACCACACAATTGCACTCATCTCACATGCTAGTAAAGTAATGCTGAAAATTCTCCAAGCCAGGCTTCAGCAATACNGGGGATGACAGAGGATGAGATGGCCGGATGGCATCACTGACTCGATGGACGTGAGTCTGAGTGAACTCCGGTCGTTGGTGATGGACAGGCATGTCTGGAGTGCTACAATTCATGGGGTCACAAAGAGTTGGACATGACTGAGTGACTGCACTGAACTGAACAGATGAACTGATAAGGAAATTGTAGTACATATATACGATAGAATATTATTCAGCCATAAAAAGGATTCCACTTGAGTCATTTCTGATGAGGTGGATGAACCTAGAATCTGTTATACAGAGTGAAGTAACTCAGGAAATGAAATATCATATACTAACACATATATATGGAATCTAGAAAGGTGACACCAATGAATTTATTTGCAAAGCAGCATGGAGAAACAGACATAAAGAAAAGATTTATAGACATGGAGTGGGGAAGAGGAAGGTGAGGGTGAAATTTATGGAGAGAGTAACATGGAAACTTATATTACCATATGGAAAATAGATAACCAATGGAATTTATGATTCAGGTACCTAAAACAGGGGCTCTGTATTAACCAGATGGTCCAGATGTATAGAGAGATGGGAAGAGGTTCACGAGGGAGGGGACATACATATAGCTATGGCTAATTCATGTTGATATTTGGCAGAAAACAACAGAATTCTGTAATTATCCTTTAATTTAAAAAAATCCCATGATTAACTAGAATAAAGTGTATGAAAAGGAATATATATATTGTATAATAACTGAGGCACTTTGCTGTAGAGCAGAAATTAACACTGTAAATCAAGTATACTTCAATAAAATAAAATAAGATAGAGAACCAACAAGGAACTATTGAATAACATGGGGAAGTATACGAAAATTTTTGTAATAACTTATAAGGCAAAGACTCTCTATATATTATTATTTATTAATATATATTAATTAATATAACAATCACTTTTCCACTTTGCTGTACATCTGATATTAACACATTGTTCTAAATAAACCATACTTTAATAATTTTATAAAAGAATCAGAAAACGTCATTAGGATGGTTACATGGGTAATTTCTAACCTTAATTCCCCTCACAAGAATATCAACTGGCAACTATCTATAGATAAAGCATCACTGTGAAAATATCAGAACCTGGTAGTAAGATTGAGTCACCCTTCTAGAGAAATGAGACTGATGAAGAACTCTTTAGAAGGATAAATGAAGCAATTTCACTGTAACCATATTGTCCCTCCTCATGACTGGCACAGTATTTCACCAACAGGGTGGTCTTGGGTCTATAGTTTCTCTGGTAGGAAGCGAACCTGAGGTGGATATTTAGCTGAAGGATGTTCTTGGGCCCTCCCTTAGGGATTACTCGTGGGGATTACTGGGGGGATCTGTATGACTTGACCACTGGGGATCAAAGAGAAACGGAGAAGTGGGTTAGGGCTCACCTGAACTAGTACTGACATCCTGACCGACCAAGTTCTTACTTACCGTGCTGTCTGAGTAGAGATCCCAGGAAGCAGCTCAGGCCATCTGCAGAGCCAAACTGGTGACCTTGTCTGGCCAGAGAGCTCAGCTGGAAGCACTGTCTGATTTAGTTCCCAACCAATCGCCATATCAGCTATGGAGACCATTCTAAGTCCCTGCCTGGGCAGAGAAGCCAATTTAAAGCTATACCCAACTGCTGAATAAAGTCCCAAACTTTGGAAAATATGGTCACAGACGTCCAGTACCCATAGAGCACATCTAACAGCCTACTTGATCTTGAAGATCAGACTGCAGCTCGGCTCAACTTTGGGGTGTAGCTGGTGTTTTGCTTGATACCAGAGGCTCCACCCATCTGAACATAGAGTATAGCAAAAAGCACTATCTAGTCGGGGAACACAGATTGAGGCCACATCAAACCAGGAATGATTTCAGAGCCCAGCGACCAGGGATATCGCCCTGCCAGGGAGCACAGCCTGCAAAACAAGAAATGATTGCACAAATTGAAGACGGCACAAATAAATGGAAATTGTTCATATAATGGAATGATTAGTGTTGCTAAAATGTCCAAAATGACCTAAAGCAATCTAGGTTCAATGTGAAAAGTGAAAGTTTTAGTTGCACAGTCATGTTCAACTCTGCACGATCCCATGAACTGTAGTCTGCCAGGATCGCCTGTCTATCTAATTCTCCAGGCAAGAATGCTGAAGTGGGTTGCCATTCCCTTCTCCAGGGGATCTTCCCAACCCAGGGATTGAACCTGGGTCTCTTGAATTGCAGGCAGAATTTTTATTGTCTGAACTACCTGGGAAGCCCAGATTCAATGTAATATCTATCAAAATTCCAATGATATTTTTTGTTTTACAGAAATAGCAAAACATGCTAAAACTTGTATGAAATCAAAAAGACCCCAAGTAGTCAATCTTGAGAAAGAAGAACAAAACTGGAGGCATCACACTTTTTGATTTCAAACTGTATAATAATCAGACAGCACGGTACTGCAAGCAAATAAAAGACAAACAGCAGCAACAACAAAAATTACAACAGACACATAGACCAATGAAATAGAACAGAGCCCAGGAACGAATTCATATATACATGGTCAACAAATGTTTGACAATTATTCACAATATTCAAAAGGGAAAGGAAAATTTGCTTAATAAATGGTGCTAGGGAAATTGAAAATTGTCATGCAAAAGAATAAAACTAGACCTCTATCTTAAACCACTAAGACCTGAAAACTGTATAATTCCTAGAAGAAATTTCTTTGACATTGATCTTGGCAATTATCTTTTGGATATGACATAAGCAATAAAAGCAAAAATAAAGTGGGATTATATAAAACTAAAGAGTTTCTGTCCAGCAAAAGAAACAATTAATAAGTGAAAACTCACCATGAAGTGGAAGAAATAATTTACAAGCCATATGTCCTCTAAGAGATTAATATTCAAAATATATAAGGAACTCACCCAACTCAATAGCACAGAAATAATTTAAATTGGGCAGAGGACCTGAAGGGATGTTTTTCCAAAGAAGACATACAAAGAGGCCAGTTACGTGAAAGGGTGCTCACCATCACTAATTATCAGAGAAATACAAATTAAAATCACAACGGGATATTATATGTGGAATGCAAAAAAGCTAAACTCACAAAACAGACAATAGATTTGTGGTCAACAGAGGTAAAGATTAGGGAAAATGATTCAAGGTAGTCACAAAGCACAAACTCCTCATATAACTGAAATAAATTCTAGGGAGTACTATAAAGAATGGCAACCACAATTGATAATGTGTGTGTGTGTTTAGTCACTAAATCATGTCCAACTCTTCTGTGATCTCATGGACTGTAGCCTGCCAGTTTCCTCTGCCCATGGGGTTTCCCAGACAAGAACACTGGCGTGGGTTGCCATTTCCTTCTTCAGGGAATCTTCCTAACCCAGGGACTGAACCTACATCTCCTGCACTACAGGTGGATTCCTTACCACTGAACAACCAGGGAAGCCTACAGTTAGCAATACTGGATTGTACAGTTTGAAAATTGCTAAGAGAGTGGACCGTAAAATTTTTCACTCACATGCATACACATAATGTCAAGTTATGGATGAGTTAACTAAACTTATTATGTCATTATTCCACAACATTTATGTATATCAAGTCATGTTATATATCTTAAACTTATACAATATTATGTCAGTTTTATTTCAATAAAACTGAAAAAAAGAATAAGAGAGTCTTAGAAAGGTAAGCTGGACCCCAATGTTGAGCAATGTGAGGACTGCTTAAAACTTTGTCTCTAGTGATTAGAACAAGTAGTCTCCTTATTTTTTACCAATGATTGGCTCTTAGATTAAAATGAACACTATCTAATCTTTTGGATTTGGCAAATGCAGGGTTCTTTCTCCTCCTAATTGATATTATGAGGACTGCTGACTTTAAGAATCATTGGTAATTGAAATTTGGAAGATGTTGATTAAAATTCAATCGTATTATAAAATTCTCATTGTTAAAAACAACAACAACAACAACCTGGTACAATAATTTTGAGTAGGAAGACCCAAATTGAGCATTATCAATCATGAGAATTGTCATGTAGCATGAATTTGGATGATGAGAGTAAGGGAACCCAGATTCCAGTAGAGATATGGAAGCATTTTATGTTCAGCTGTGAAATCCCTTGGTACTTTTTCCCCGTGAACCCTAGAATCCTTATCCATAGTGATATTTGAAAATATTCTGACTCAGAACTATTTTAGACTTATAAAGATACAACATTATTTCTGAATAAGCTAGATATGTACTTCCAGCTTGATGTCCAATCAGCTCTACAAAATTCAGGTATTCTTCAATTCATTAAGGATATCATTGTATCACTTGAACTTAAGAGTGGCTCAAAGAAAATTTAATATATGTTAAAGTGGATTAAATTCAACTATTCCAAAATCAGAATTATAATTTGTAAGAGATATCCTTCAACATATACTTGGGATGTATCTGGCAGTTCTGTATATCAAATTCATCCTGAGACCAAAATGTTTGAGAACTTCTGCTTGAGTTAAGTGCATTTACAGTGTGCTCACACCACCCACTAAAGAGCAATGTATTTGCACCACACTNGATATCCTTCAACATATACTTGGGATGTATCTGGCAGTTCTGTATATCAAATTCATCCTGAGACCAAAATGTTTGAGAACTTCTGCTTGAGTTAAGTGCATTTACAGTGTGCTCACACCACCCACTAAAGAGCAATGTATTTGCACCACACTTTTTTTAAAATATAAATTTATTTATTTTAATTGGAGGTTAATTACTTTACAATATTTTATTGGTTTTGCCATACATCAACATGAAAAAGTAGGTTCTACTAAACTGTGACTCAACATTATAATCTTATGTTGGCCTGTGGCAAGACTTATGAAAATAAACAGTCCTCTGAAATTAATCATTTTATGGATTCAAAAAAGAGTTGGAAAGATTTTGATGATTTTTATTCAAAGCGTACACTGTTTTGAGGTCCACTAGAGAAATTTCTCTGACAGTTCAGTATCATAAACAATTTCATCTCACCTTAGTAAATGATTTGTCATTTTAGATACCACTAGTTCTGCAGTTTATCCTCTTTCTCTCTCTTTTCACTTTAATGTCTTGAAATCTTACTATCTTTCCACCAAATGTTCACCCCCTCTTCTAGCCACCATTTGGCTTAATCTTTTGGCATGGATTTTCACATATTGATCATCTGGCTTTTTCTGACTTTTGTACTTTTATTTTGTCCAAATTTCTTTCCCACATTTACTTCCCACACATATATACACATATATTTTTTNTCCCTCTCAGAATTTTCCACAGTTTATTGTGATCCACACAGTCAAAGGATTTGGCATAGTCAATAAAGCAGAAATAGATGTTTTTCTGGAACTCTCTTGCTTTTTCCATGATCCAGAGGATGTTGGCAATTTGATCTCTGGTTCCTCTGACTTTTCTAAAACCAGCTTGAACATCAGGAAATTCACGGTTCATGTATTGCTGAAGCCTGGCTTGGAGAATTTTGAGCATTACTTTATTAGCATGTGAGATGAGTGCAATTGTGCCGTAGTTTGAACATTCTTTGGCATTGCCTTTCTTTGGAATTGGAATGAAAACGGACCTTTTCCAGTCCTGTGGCCACTGCTGAGTTTTCCACATTTCCTGGCATATTGAGTACAGCACCTTCACAGCATCATCTTTCAGGACTTGAAAGAGCTCTACTGGAATTCCGTCACCTCCACTAGTTTTGTTCGTAGTGATGCTTCTAAGGCCCACTTGACTTCACATTCCAAGATATCTGGCCCTAAATTAGTAATCACACCATCGTGATTATCTGGGTCATGAAAATACATGTACAGTATTTTTGTACAGTTCTTCTGTGTATTCTTGCCACCTTTTCTTAATTTCTTCAGGTTCTGTTAGGTCCAGACCATTTCTGTCCTTTATCAAGCCCATCTTGCATGAAATATTCCCTTGGTAACTCTTATTTTCTTGAGGAAATCTCTAGTCTTTCCCATTCTGTTCTTTTCCTCTATTTCTTTGCATTGATCACTGAAGAAGGCTTTCTTATTTCTTCTTGCTATTCTTTGGAACTCTGCATTCAGACACTTATATCTTTCCTTTTCTCCCTTGCTATTCACTTCTGTTCTTTTCACAGCTATTTGTAAGGCCTCCCCAGACAGCCATTTTGATTTTTTGCATTTCTTTTCCATAGGGATGGTCTTGATCCCTGTCTCCTATACAATGTCATGAACCTCATTCTGTAGTTCATCAGGCACTCTATCTACCAGATCTAGGCCCATAAATCTGTTTCTCATTTCCACTGTAAAATCATAAGGGATTTGATTTAGGTCATACCTGAATGGTCTAGGAGTTTTCCCTACTTTCTTCAATTTCAGTCTGAATTTGGTAATAAGTTAATGATCTGAGCCTCTTAATCCTTTAAGATGACCAATCGGGTTGTGAAATGAATCTTGCTGGCTCAACTGAGTTAATCCAGTTCCCTAAACTGCCAAAATTTGAGGAATGGGTAATTCCAACATTTTATGGTTTACATTATTATAGTTGCATCTAATCATGATTAGAAAAATCCTAAATTATATGTTCGTTTTGAAGTCATATAAATGATGGCATACAAGCTCTTGAAAAATTTTCTTGGAGACTTTAATTCCCCAGTAGCATAGTTATTACTACTATAGTAAACTGATTTCATTATGTCAATATGTCTTATATCAATTTATTGCTTGCTGTCTGGCAGATTAATACGCAGGGTCTAAGATATGTTTTCATGTTTAAAAAATGTAAAGTAGGCAATTTGTAGCTTTCTTTTATTTAGAATACATAGTTAAGATAGAAAAATCATTTCTTTAATAATTACTTTTTTATTTGACATGAGCTAGAAGAAGGCAATGGCACCCACTCCAGTACTCTTGTCTGGAAAATCCCATGGACAGAAGAGCCTGGTGGGCTGCAGTCCACGGGGTCACTAAGAGTCGGACAAGACTTCACTTTCACTTTTCACTTTCATGCATCGGAGAAGGAAATGGCAACCCACTCCAGTATTCTGGCCTAGAGAATCCCAAGGACGGAGGAGCCTGGTGGGCTGTTGTCTCTGGGGTCGCAGAGAGTCAGACACGACCGAAGCAACTTAGCAGCAGCAGCAGCAGCATATCTGCTAAGATTACTTTTTCTTAAGCTATAGATTTCTAAAACCCAAGAGAAGAGTGAAGCACTATGAAATTAAATTAGCAAAGAGAAGGAAAGGGACTCACTGCAGAAAACCATGTGGTAGCTTTTCTGCTATCACTTGGTAGGTGGTCTGATAGCTTTCCTAAAATAGTAATACATTACAGCTTTTCTTAGCACTCCTAACAATATTCACTGAACAAATAATTTAATTTATTTTCTTTGATGGAGTCTGGACCGTATTTAACCTTCATAAGGAATTCATAATTTTTATGACTCATTATGTGAATGACTCAGTTTGAATTCTATATATCACGTGTAGGTGGTGGGACTTCCCTCAGGCGGCAATGGTTAAGAATTTGCCTTGCAATACAGGCAACATGTGTTTGATTCCTGATCATGGAAATAAGATCCCACATGCCCTGGGGCCTCCAGGCTACAGGTAGAGAGTCTGTGTGCCTCATGAAAGATCCTGCATCCTGCAATTAAGATCCAATGCAATCAAATAAATAAATATTTTTTTGCTTCCCTGGTGAGCAGGATATAAACCTTCTATTTGAGTTTGGATGCTCACTGATAAATTTGTCCCTGAAGAGTCAGTAAAATACATTCAAGTCTGACTATATTTTTATAGAAATGTTACTATGATGTTTGGAGATCAAATCACTACAAGGTCAGTTGGGCTTCCCAGCACATAACATTTTCCTTATTTGCATTTTTTTGGCTTTGTCAATTTGGATATTGGCATGGGAACCTGTTTTTTGTTGTTTGAGTTTTTAGTTGCTTTTTTTTTTTTCTCAACTTGAGTAATAATCCTTTTTTGCTGATAGTTCTTTAGCTACCGTAAAAATAATTGTGTTATCATAAACAAAATTTTAGAATTTAAGATTGGGGTAGTGGATAATTAGAAAGTGTTAAATTTTGTTTGTTTGTTTGGTTGGTTGGTTTGCACCCAAACACACCCATGTAAGTAGTTACAAAAGACTCAGGGAAACACAGAAGTAGAAATATTTTCCCTGTTCTACTTTTGAAAGTTTCTTAGTGGAATCAGATGCATTTAATACATGTTTGAAAGGAGTCTTTCATTCAACCTATAAAATTAAACAAACCGCAATTCTGCTCCCCATTTTTTTCTCAATTTAATAATTTGTTCCAATTTTCCTACCTTTGAAATCAGATGATTCAGCTCTCTCTTTTCTGGCTTAAAAATTTGGCTTGATTTAAATTTCAGAAGCTAATGCTTCATTCCTAAGGTTTTCTTATTTTTAAATCATTATATTCTTAATAATGTTTT